>DWNE01005427.1:0-13997 GCA_018249875.1 Cecropterus toxeus | reverse complement strand
GGGACAATTCTCTTGCATTGTTGAATATATTTTTGATTCAGATCAAGGAATTAAAGTCCAAGTATAATAAGGTATGTCTTTCTTTTATGATTTTCATTAATCGATTTACTGACCATATATAATCGATTTTATGTTAGTCGACTTTTTATTTCGCACCAAATTTTCGATTTTTTGCCGTAGCTTTAAATTACCAAAAAGATTATTTATTTCGTATTATATGTTCGATAACTTTCAGCAGCTCTATAATACAATTACTTGCAACGCCGTCTAGATGCCCATTATTTGTGGTGTTTTGCATAAAAAATGTCAACTAAATTATCAAAAGTATATGGGAGGCTAACTTTATAATAAAATGGAATAAAAAATGATTAAGAAAAACGATTATTTTTTTGTAAAACTTCAATTTTTGGAAAATCGATTGTTTCATTAAAAAATAAAATCGATTAATATAAAAATCAATTTTTCCCCGGACAAGTCATATCTTTAGCTTACGACCTGGATTAACACATAGGATACTTATTACCGTGGTAAATGTGACCAACACAAGCAGAGCCGTAAGAATAAACTAGTCCTTTATAAATTCATATCCAACAATATCTAATAATAGGAAGCAACTCTATCAATGTACCTATGTAAAAATGCCCCGAAAAAATATAGCGAGTATTAAATAAATAAACAAGACTAAAACATGCAACTTTCAAAATCGTACTCAAACTCCCCAAAGCAATATCGTTTTACCGTCACTTTCAAGTAACGCGTTACCAGAATATATTTATAGAGATGCACAGACACATAAAAGAAGCACCGCTAACATACATAACATTTTATTATATTGAAAATGCGACACAAACAAGGCTCTTAACGCCTCAGTCGCATCACACGAGTCCTTTACCGCCCTTTATGTTCTCGGCATCAGATAAAGTGAGAGTGTGAACACCTTTGAGAAAAGTATGAACAGGAACAATAGGTTTTGTGCCTCATAAACTTTATAGCGCCTATAAACAGAATCAGATGCTTACTAACTTTCTTGCTTATAAAGTTTTCATATGAATAGGTATTTGGGTTTCGAATAAAGGATATTTTTTGTGGTCTAAGTAGCGTTAGCAAAGGTTCGTTTTTCAATAAGTAGGAAGTCACGCGTAGTGTAAGAAAAAAATATTGTAACTGACAATTTGTAAGTGCTCCCGTAGGCCAATTATGCAGAATGAAGACATTTCATTTCATTTCACGCATTTCTTTTAATTTTACTTTACACTTTCAAAATATGTTATAAGCTACCTAAACGTAAAGTAATTCGCAGCATTTTTTTTTAATCAGTTTAGTCAATTTTAAGACACTTTAAAGCGATTTTTAAATTTTTCATCTTCGCTACACGTTACTAAATAGGAGATGCTACCAATTTAATGCATTCTGGTCACATCTATACTAATATTATAAAGCTGAAGGGTCTATTTCTTTGGTTCAGCACGCTAATGTCAAGAACTACTGGTTCGAATTGAAAAAATATTTCTATGTTGAATAGTACATTTATTGAGGAAGGCTATAGACCACATAACGTCACGTTATGTTTATTTGTTTTATTTTTCCTTTGTAGTAGACGACAAAAACGCGGGGCACAGCTAGTTTTTTATAAAACAACCAATGTTTAAGGTATCCAATCTATATATCAACAATAATTCAGCCACTTGCGGTCACCCCCTCCTACTCTCGAGCTGGTCCGACGTTGCTTAGTTTTTTAATATTAGTTACTATCCATACAAGCCGTGTAGCAATGTGTGGCATATGCTTCGTTGTTACTATGTAATACAATGTGAATAACTTTCAAAGAATTCGTAATGCCAGTATTAATGATATGTCTTTTCATGTTAATGTAAAATCACAAAGGCAGTCAGAGAAATATTTAATCATAGCATTTAATGCACTACTCTTATCGTTTTTACATCACGAAATCACCGTGAAGCTGTGTAAATTATATTCATTCACACGTGAATTAATCTTTATTACCATTCGTGTAAATAAAAGGCAATCAACAAACCGCTTTGTGCTTTCACACAACCATTTTTTACAGTCATAATCAGCGTCCCGGCGGGTTCCGACCGATGGAGGTTTTTATGAAGTCTTTAACCTTTAACTTTTAAACTGGTTTGAATTTTAATGAGTTAATACTTCAATACATCATCGCCGCATAGTGTTACTTCAAAGAGTTATCGAGTTGCGCTTATTCGCTTCACACTCCCAGCGGGACGCCATCGCGTCTAAGGTCCCGCCAGACCCCCGGTGGAAACAACCTGCCCCTTCATTGCTAGTGACACGAGAACTCATAAATATAAAAGCACAATCGAAAACCGTCTTTATCCTCTACTAAAAGCGCCTACATATAACTACTTTGGTACCAGTTAAAACTGCTTAAGAGCAAAATCGTGCACGCATTTATTCTGCATGTCATCACCCAATAAACGGTGTGGTAACCACGATCGCCTACACTTCGTGGTGCCGAACGCGAGTTTTACGATCGACAAAAATATTTATACGCATATTTTAGACGACTATTACCATACTGTCACGCCATATGAAGTACCGCTATACAAATACATCACCGGTTTCCCAACAATCGGTCATACATCTATTCTGACTTACCGTAAAACACAGACAAATAGAGTTACCATACTTACCATGCACCATTACGCGTGAAGTGTTTGTAAAATAGCCAAATGTACGCTCCGTCTATAAATGTTTATCGGGGACTCGTTAAGTTGGTGATTTATTTGATTTGAAGAGCTCGCCGTCGATTGATTGCTCATCATTCAATTTGTACATCACTTTAAATAAAACGGATCTGTAAGCGATTGCAATCACTTATCCGAACGTCCACGAACGTTTTTGCAACATATGTCATTGCTGAAATCACGATGTGTTGCTATATGTCGTTAATCACCGCAATCGCAAATATCTTAGGGTCAAATATCAAACGCGCTAAATTTGTATCTGATAATCTAAATTACGATTGGCGTTTTACAAATGGTTTCGAACATTTTATTCGAAAACTTAGAACTGCTTGAGACTAAGTTAATATAGAGTAGGTACATTCATTCAAGTTACTACCTATACAAGAAAAAAAAAAATGGAAATATTTTTAGCATTCAACTTCCTTAGTTAAACGTTAAAAGTATAAAAAATCAGCATCTGTGTTAGGAAAATAATCCCTAATCAATATACATGAAATTGCATAAAATTTAGAAGCGATCCTATCTACGAATTCTGCTTCTAAAGTAAATACCTTACTAGGTATTATTCAGCAAACAAAGACACTCAATAGTAGAATAATGTAATATTACGCAAAAAAAATCAAAAATATACCACAATTTTAACATTTATCCGCCTTGCTTGCAACGAAAGATGCACGTCACAATGTAGCATAAGGAGTTAAAAATTTTGACAAGTTGAATAAAAGAGCCGTGAATTTAAATTTTATCTTTTAAAACACCGTTTAGCGTGTGTGCGGAATGCTGTTGACTTTGTATTTTAGCATCGGATTGTTTTGGTTCGAGTTTTGTTTACATTCAAATGATAAAGACCACCCGGCGCGTTTCATTCAAGTATAAAGAGCATTTGGTGGATCCCCGTGTTGCCAATATATTACTGCTTTTTCCCTAAAACTTTTATATAATTCCTAAAATCACATATACCTGGCTATACTTTCAGTTTCAATTCAGTTCTGAAATAAAGCTTGCATTCAATGACTAAAATGTTACATAAGATTCTTATATAATGTGGGTTTATTTTATACAGTATTCTTGTTTATTTTATTTTAAGCTATTGATTTATTTATTAAACATTATTTTATTCGACAGCCTCTTGAATACGCTTAGTTATATTTACTCAATAAAAATCGAATATATTTTTTGCCGCATTATTCTTAAGCATAGTAAGTATAGTACCTAATAAAAAAAAACAAAATATGAAACTGAAATACGTAAATATTTTATTTATGCCTAAATTATGGGAAAATTTCTAAGCTGGCAACACCGGTCCGTTTTACGCCAGCAGCAGTTGGTTTGCCTCAGAACAAACGGAACAAAACAAACAAACAAACTCCTGATCGAGGACAGCGGTCGTTTGATTTTTATTTCTTCCTTCTAAAAGGAAAACTCTTTATAAAACGATTCCAACCTTTGTACTCTGCGACACCTTTTCATAAATCATAATGATGGAATCGAGATTTCACATTAACGTGGATATTTACTCAGTTTGTAATGTGCTTTCTTGTCCGTTATAAATGTTGTGTAAAAGAGCTTCTTGTGGGTTACACATATTATGCTTCGAAATATTATTTAATTACGCACATAGTATACGTACAGTTGATAGTCGCCCGTGCCACTTTGCAGAAATCCAAGCTAAATGAACTATATATTCAGGTATTTAATTTGATGAGTAGTACTCTATAATAATGAGCTATTAGCTCTAATGTACCTTTATTTTATGTTCAAAAGGAGGAAGTTTTGTATTTAGAAACATATAAAGTGGAAGAACTGTTTGTGATTAGACTTCAAAGGTTCTGCTACTGCCATTTCTGCCAAAAACCATAAGTGTTACCTAAGTTTCTTTTGATTTAAAGGGCAACAGGCTTATTCGTCGCATTTCAACTGAATTCTGAGTGACGGGTTCAGGTTCAAATTTAGGAAGGTCACAAAGCTTATCTTTTTTTTTTTTATTTATCTTAAGAAAACATGTACATTTTTCTATGGATATTGTCTGCCAAATTGTAAAACAATTTGTCGGCAGTTAACAACAAGTTCTGGGCGGCACTGACCACTTACCATGAGGTGGGCTGCGAGCTCATTTATTACTTCTATATTATATAAAAAAATCAACAACACAAGTGAAAACGGCTGCAGAATATGTCCATAATACTTCAAAGATACAGGAAAACACTCAAAAACAGACATAAACACATTAGTAGCAAACTATCGCGTCTTCAGAACCTCCTAAAAACCTCACTAACGACGTTATCATTGTGGGGAAAAACCGTCGGCCACTAGTCCACGAAGAGAGACTAGACGAAAAAATTCGTTTCCGACGCCTTTGTGTACACACTACGATCCTTGAATATACCTACTGGTCACAGACAAAAAAACATTGAAAAAGTGGTAAGTCAACAATGTGACCACAAAAGTAAAACTTTTCACCGCCTTACGGTGTATTCTTCGTGTATATTTTCTTTATTTTGGCTTTCAATATATGTTGTAATTTTATTGCAATATCTCTAATTGTTTGTTAATAAAGCAAACTCCTTTACTATGATAATGCTATTAATATGCGTAACAAGAATATATTGCTAAGTTCGACCAATAGTAATATTATAAATCTGAAGACTTTGTTTGATTGAATGCGCTAATCTCAGGAACTACTGGTTCGAATTAAAATAATATTTTTGTATTGAGTAGTTCCTTTATTGAGAAAAGCTTTAGGCTATATAACATTAAAGGAGTAAAACGGAGCACAGCTAGTAATTAATATTTAGCATTAACTTTTGCCAAATATTATCATCAAATGTAACTTAATCAAACAATTGTCCACACTTAAAGCATTAATGAAGTACTAACCCATGCATTAAGGCGTTTCATTTACCCATGCGTGAAAAGAGGCTTCATCTTAAAAAGCTAATTGCAAGTGCCTACATAGCTGCATACATAACAAGTAATTACATACAGTAATGCACATAATTACTGTAAGAAGTTTGTACATTTGTTGTTTCAAAGATAAACATCGTTAAGATACCTGTTCCGTTAACGACGCTTTCCATCGTCTCGGCACGTAAGATAATAACAGTATACCATTTCATAATGTGTGTCAAGAAAATTTCCATTAACGATTGTAAAAACCTTGCTAAGTAGTCAAACGTTGCTTAGGCAAGAGAATTCGTACTTATGCCGCCTTATGAGTGTAATAGAATTACTAGTGTTTAGTAGTAAGCACTTGTTTAAAATCAAATTGCATGTGTAGAATTCAATATTAATGGTATATAATGGTATATTTTTTAAATCAGCAATAGTCACCATTATTTATTATTAGTATTAGTTAAATGAATTAAAAAGTATATACTGTAAATATTCAATATAAAAGATGGTACAAATATTTTTTGTGCGATGTTTTTTAGTTAAAACATTAATAACATTAATGAGAATAGTAAATGGAAATTTACTACGGCCTATATTTTTTAATCTCGAGTCCTGTTTCATATAAGAAGTTAGTCGACTAATGGTTCATGCTTATAGGAATAAATATAAATATATATAGGACTAGGAATTCTCTAATTCACCTAACAGACTTCCTATTTTTCGATTACATTTTATCCGTGATCCTTAAAATTTCCTAGCATCTCTATACAGGTTACTCTTTAAAAATTATTAAATCTTGTATTACTAGTGTTTAACTATGTAGGTTTTTAATTATGTTTTTATTTTGGCTCGTTGGTTTAAATGCAATTATGTTTATAAAAATAAATGAAAAAAAAACCGATTGAAAAAATAAGATTAAGATGGCTAACTATCTCCGTAGCAGCAATAGATCCTGAAAACTTACTTCCAGACCATCCCATGAATGCTAATTTATTCCTTAATTTATACCAAATATTTGAGCTAACATTCAGACCTAAAAAAAAACAATCTCCACTGTTATATTTGCATAACCGTGAATAAATTTGAATATTAATTATTACCCCTGGTAATTTACAATTTAAAATACGATAACATTCGTAAATCAAGTAAGCACTAACGCTTACTTGTCTCGCATATTAACAAAAATGCAACACTATTTAATTAATAAAAAATCCAGCAGGTTAATAATTTAAATATACTGTGGCACTCAGTAGTCGCCTGCTGTGTACGGGCAGCCCGCGATCCCCCGTAGCGATAGCACGCACGGCAACTGATGGCACCGGCGGCACACGCCTATTTGTAATTTACCTAAAAATATGGCCCCAGATAAAGCTAGAAACCCTCCCGTTGCTGCTAATTCCGTGGTGTTACACGTTTGTTTCAGCTCCGTTTGGTAGCGATTGAAATTTCATTTTAAATTATCGTGTTTGTGGTGCTATTGCTACTGATAGAAGTTTTAACGTTAATGTGTTTTAGCAATTTGTGTGTCCAATGTGGATAATTAATGTGAAGTAATTTTATTACAAAGTTGTGGTTTTAAAATACTGTTATTATTTTCGTGGTTTAATAATTTACTTAGTAAAGTAGTAATTAATTGTTTATGAACAACATTTCGTTACAAATTATCAATAACATTTTAAAATTATGGAAACCGATATAGTTTCATTCCATCTCATTCAGAAACCCTTACTAAAACTTATGTATCAAACAATTTGGTAAAGAATAAAATCCAAAATTTCGATTTACAAACATTTAACTACAACACATATTTTATACATGACTTATAATAAATAACACTTTTAGTAATATTACAATACTAAATATTAAATAAAATAATATATAAAAATTAATTAATTAATTAATTAGTATCTAATATGACAACGATAGCTTAATGGTTGAAGAGTTCTCGATCTGGGGATCTCAGATTTTATATTATCGCTTGTTTTAATTATTATTGGATTATGACTTACACTTATCTCATTCTGGGTGAAGATTCATGTCTTGGAACAATAATGGGGTGATGTCAATCCATTCTTCATGTAATCCACGCATATAATAAAAACTGTTCGTGTGCACTAAATACTCAATGTATTTGCAAAAAGTTACTCGAAGAAATAATAATAATAGACTTGGTTTTGAAATAGTTTTGGTTCGATCCAAATCTGCTGAATTGAATTCAAGGTACTCAAATTCAATTATAATTCAATTCAAGGTTAATTCGCTAATTCAAGGTTCAAGAAAATATATTTACGGTCCGTATCTTAAGTTAACATTTTTTATTATCACCAGTTTTTATAAAAATACATCTACCCAAAAGTTATTACATTTTAAAGTCAAAGAATTTTATGAAATTGTATCACGTGGTCTGTAATAATCCAAAGTAGGTACGTTAAAAGTTGCTAAAGGTATAATATTACCATTAAAGGTATGCCAATTGTTAATTTCCTTTTTTGTTGTACGCAGCTGTACATAGAAATCATACAGTGAAATCTAAGCTGTTATTTTGTAATTAAATTAAATGAAACGTTTGAAACATGAGTATATTCTTTATAAATAATGAACGTGCCTTTCTCTAAATCCAACAAAATTACCCATTCCAAAATTAGTTATTTTAATCTCAGCAGATTATAACCGAACAGGGAATTTGAAATCAGGAAATCTTGTACCGCGCCCTAAGGGACAGAATTAGCCCCGTAACTTCAAACGAGTTTCGGAAATATGTTAAACTTTTGGGTCCGCACGTTATCTGGCCAGATTAAATTTAAATACATATCGCTTGTAGAGCCAAAAGTTACAGAGCCATCATTTCGTTTTTAATTTGGCTCTACGCAAACGTTATGGTTGGCCTATTTTTAAAATACACCATTTACAGAGTTAAAATTAAACACAGACAACTATACTTATCGCAAAGTTAAATATGACAACTGAGCGCTAATCTGTGGTTTCTAATGAATTAATTGGCACGATACGATCCGCTATAGTCAGCAATTTATCGTTCGATAAAACTGTAGTCTGGTTATATCATACTTATTAATGGTTACCACTTACTTCGGGTTAATCCAGCGATAAATTCCTACTGGCCATGTACGCACGTCACAATATTGGCACAGATAATTAATAATGAGCGCAGAAAACGTAAATTGAATTGTTTATGCATTTACCATTTCGCTATTGGAAATTCTAGCGACTTAACACTTTAACGTTAATTGTTAATGATAAAGGTGTATTACCTTTACCTTTACCGTTTGATAATTAATGGTCAGTAATATTATTAGTTACTTCGTGAAAATCCATTAATAAAATTAGGCTAAGTTAGTAAAATATTATTTTATTGCACACCAAGCATCGTAATAATATTTTGTGAAATTTCGTATTTCATCTGTGGTAGTAATTAGTATAATTGTTTTTTTTTTATATATAATAAACGGTAATAGCAAACGAGCAAGCAGACCATCTGACGTGGAGTAGCCACTGCCGCCCATGGACAATTGTAATCAACACCAGATAAGATCAGAGTCTTACCTCAGGCTAGCCACAGATGCGTTGTTACCCCCGAGGACTAAGTCGGAACGTATCGGATCTGGAGCGAGTAGTAAGGAAGTACATATTCCTTGCAACACCCTCCCGACAAGAACACAACAATGAATAGAACTACTGTTATTAGGTGGAAATAAGTGTGGCGGTGATGCTTCTGGATTCGAACCACGAAGAGTGGTAACACCTTTAAGTGTTTTGTGTTACGAGTTTTTCACATCTTAAAGTATGTAATGTATTACATAACTTTAATTATTGCGAATAAGTTATCAAGCCTCTTATTAATTAAATCATTAAATTAAGACTTTAATGCGTGTCGTAAATCTTCCTCCTCAAGAGTATTTAGAATTAATATAGGTATAGGTTACGAATGTCTATGGGTGACACTTGGAGATGTATTCTACAACCTACAACTGAATATGAACGACTGTATAACAGCATCAACGTTCAGAGTACATAAAAAAGAGACATAAACTTCAAGGCATCAGCTAATATTTACGTTTTAACATATTACGTAGCAACATATCATTTGTAATAGTATGATAGTAATGAAGATAATACTTTACTATACAAGTACTGAAACCACAGTTCCACCTGTGATTATTAGTGACAAATTGTTGTTAGAGTTCGTAGGGCCCGTAAAACGATTGCTATCAATTATTTTATTGAGGTAAAAGTCGCGATTACTCTTATTTACAAAAGATATTCCATTTAAGGGGCTCGCTACCTTGCACGGATTTTCAATGTTTATATTTACAGACAACTTTTTGTTATTTTAAAGTAGCATAATTAAAAAGACGCTAAAAAGACGCTTTCTACACTCGCCCCACACTAGGATTTTCTCCTGTGTCGTGGGAGCCATGGACACACAAAGACGAATACACAAACACCCAGACCCAGAACAGTAATCTGAACTCATCATTCATATTTCTGTCTGGCCGAGAATCGAACCCGGGACCCACTGCGCGTTAGAACGGTATGGTGAACGCTCGGCCACGCGGGTCGTCATTGTTTTTAATGATTATTAAGTTTTATCTGTAAATAGGTTTTGTTGTTTCTTGGTTAGTCACATTGCCATAAACTGTTTGTTTTTTTAAGAAATTATTATTATTCAAAATCAAAATCTTTATTCAAAAAAAAAAATATTCTTTATTAACTAAATAGACTTAAATTATAGGTGAATTACACCCCTGTTACGTTCGCAGAACTTGTGTTAAGAGTGAATGCTCTTTCCTGTTTGCATAGAAACGTATTTTTTTAGCAAAACAACAAAAAATAAACAATAATTACTATGAGCTCAGAAAACGACAGTTTAGGAATCATAAATGCTTATTTTTTATTGATTTGTACAGATAAATAAGTTTACTACAAACCTAACATGGTTGCCGTAATATACGAAAGTTTATTATTCTTCAGAGTCTGTGTAAACTTGTTTCCTTGGCGCATCACATGTGCACGCGCAGTAAATTCGGCTTACTGTCGGATAAATAGCTGTAGAAATGTAGGTAAAGTTAAAATTTTGCGTCCCTTCGTAATTCATTGTGCATTTATTTGGATCGTCATATGTATTTTCTTCATCGCAAAGACACTTGCAAAACCGTTAGTGATTGTAAGTTGGTCCATACATAAGTCGCTCTCGTAAAAATAACACTTCATGCCAAATTTATACTAGATATTTATATACATACCACCGTATATTGGTACAAAGTAAGTATCTTTCGTTGGTCTTTTGGTTGTATCAAAATAATAGCAATGTCTGTGGCAGTAGGTACAGACTACTAAAAATACAGAATATACAGATATTTTGTGCTTTTTGGTATCAATGTGAATTTTAATGTTTTTTTTTTGTCTATGAATAAAAGGTTCTCTCTTCTGCGGTTAACTTTCTAAACATCAAGTCGCTTTATTTCATTTGTACTAGGATAACATGAATGTGTGTTCTCTTTTATGTTTTCGTCGTTATTAGTCTATTTGTTTTTTTTTCTAAAACTAAGGTCTCCTGAAGATTTTGCTTCCCTAATTTTAGGCCTTAGGCTTATTTTTAGTGCGTAATAGATCTATATTTTTATAAGAAAAATAAGGATTGTTACATAATGCGTAACAATTTATTGTTTCGGGGTATATGTGATTGGCTTTAGGACCTTATTGTCGGATACAGTTGTATATTATAATAAAAAGCTGTATCACAAAGCAGACAATAACATAAATGAAATACTTTCGTGTGTCCAAAGTATTTCATTTATGTTTTAGTCTGGTCGTAAAACGTACTAATTACGTACAAGTCACGCAGATAAAAAACTCATAAAAATAGTAGACATTTTATCAAACATAGTTGATTTGTGTGTTGCGTTATCAAAAATCAACATGGCTCAACAAGTCGTAATGAAAATCAATAAAATTAACGTAGTAGATAGTAGAGGCAAGAGCCGTATTAGTCATAGCTAAGGTGCCTGCTCTACTGTGAAGTCAAGCTGAGAAAACATAAACAAAATTGGCCAAGCGCGAGTTGGACTCGCAGGCGAAGGGTTCCGTAGTATTATCATTCACAAATCTTGAAGGGAAAATATAGCTCTGTTGTAAAAATAATAAATAAAGTTAACAATTTACTAACTACCAACATAAGTTTGTTTTTCGTAGTGTTTGTTAGAAATGCAAAGTTATGTTTGCGGTTTTTGAAAAAGTGATATATCTCAAGAACTGTCAACCGTATCTTGTTCGAACCAACTTTCGTTGAAAAAGCTTAGAAAAAGGAATGTTTTAAAGTTGGTTGACAAATAGTTCTATATTAAATATTTTTTTTATATTTTGTCTTAATCACTATCTAGTGATTTGAAAGTCAGCTTCTTAATTGGGAGGTTCGAAGTTCGAATCTCATAAACATATTTTTCAAATCACCTGGATACTAAAGTTTTATTAACACATGCTTAAATAGTGATTTAAATAAAGACATCTCAAGATTGTGAGAAGAAATGAAAACGTACTTGCCAGTGCGGCGGATTAAATCCTAAGTCTCTCTTTTTCTGAGATTAGAACTACGGTTATTTTATTTTTATTTAGCACCATAAGATTGGTAAGCAACATAAGATTGGTAAGTAACAATACCTACAAAAAACACAATTTTAAAAGGCTCACTTATGTGAATCCGCTTTACCAGACCACTCAAATTAGAACATAGCAGCCCTATATAATTTCGTTGCAGATGACACCACATAGAAACATATCTGAAGAAGGTACACTGTGTAAGGCCACCGCGACTGCAATGGATATGAATGATGGATGATGTTTTGAATAAATAATCAAAACAAAAGTTATACCTGGGGTTGATCACAGATGCATTACCCCTGAAGACTAAATTAGGTCGCCCCTGCTATATATTATGTATGCCTTGGAACACCCTTCATCAGAATACACTTAGCAATGTACTCTACTAAAAAATAGGTAGTAAAATTATCTACTGTAGACAACGCAGTCAAACCAGGAAGCTTGAATATTTGTCCATTTTTTATGGGTATTCTTTTACAAAGAAATATATTAATGAAAACTTACCTCTAGAGCACCTTACTTATCTCTGGAGCAGGAGCGTATATCGAGTATTGGAGATATAATATTGGCTTAGTTATTATAAGCCAAAAATTATTATAGCTGTGGACGTTGAGCAAAACGTTAAATTGTTCTACCTTTACTTTGAGCTTCACCCAGCGACTGAGCGGTTTAGCCCACCGCACCGTTTGATCTTAACAACGGTATGCGACCACACATACAGCCCTTCTTCTTGAGGTCGCTTGACTGGACGGTTCGTGCTCCTCTCTCTCTCTACTCTTGTTTACTCTTGCCGCACACAAACCGGGAAGCCCCTTTAGTCGCTTCTTACGACTGGCTACGGATACCGTAACCCTATTCAAATAACGAAAGTACAGGGATGGCCACCAAAAAAATCAATTTAAAGCAGTTTTTAGGTGATTGTGTACCTACTCCTCCATGAAGATATAAGGTTAGGAATCGTGATTTAGTTGGTATTAAACTTAACGGTACTACTCCATTGCTCCCCGTCTCATCGCTTTACGCCACTAGCCGACAATCAGACAGATGCCTCGTACGAGTGTAATAAATCACCAAAAACAGGTACTTTTCGGTTCGCGTGACCTCCCTTCACGTTATGTACTCCGATGTCATAATTTCGTGTTGATTTCCTTCGCCCGTGACTAATACTAAAGGGACCATAATAATTGCCTTAAATGAAACCCCAACATTGTTGCTTTTCAAGAAACTCCGTTTTCGAGCAAGTTTCCTATGTTTTTCTTTTAACATAGAACTTAAAATAAGTAATACAGTATTAAGAATTGATTATTTTTTGTCTGTGGATCAGATACAAGTATATGATCTAAAACATGCGGCGTTGTAAGTTAGTCTTCAGGAAAAGCTACACAACTCTGATTTCAGTGCTACGTTCTTTCAATTGCTAAATAAATACAGATAGCAGTGACCACTCTCCATTGAATGTACTGCATCATCGTTAACTGTTTGAATACTACGTCTATTACTGTTATATTAAAACGTTTTAAAAAGGTTTGTTTGGTTAAACGAGCTTATCTCAGGAACTACTAGTTCGAATAGAAAAAATATTTTTGTGTTGAATATTCCATTTACTTAAGAAGGCTATATACTATATAAAATCACGCTGTGTTTGTTTGTTTTTTTTATGTGATAGCGGGTGACACCGTGGTGCACGGCTAGTCTATACATATAAATAAAATTGAAGTGTCTGTTTGTAATATCAAAATAACATTTTTTTACCAAATGCATATC
>DWNE01005426.1:0-13997 GCA_018249875.1 Cecropterus toxeus | reverse complement strand
ATCACAGATGCGTTGCTACTCCCGAGGACTGAGATGGTCGCCTCATATAAAAGTGAGCCGGCAACCACACCCTTCTATCGAACCGCAAGAACTGCTTCACGCTAGAAATAAGTGTGGCGGTGGTACTTCCCCGGTCGAACTACATTGATTCTACCACCTTGCCAGTTACAATTGAAATTTGTATACTACGCTTAAGACTAATTTCAACATAACAATATATTTTTAATATCCACAAAAAACTAAGAATGACTAATGAATCTTTGGAATCTCTGGAGTACGACAAGCGTTATGAAAGTAAAATTCAAACTTTTGAATATTAAAACGTATTGGTACCCAAATACGCTTTACGCTTTCTACATCAATAGCTCCACACTAGGATTTTCTCCTGCGACAAGACTACCATGGACTCTCAAAGACATATACACAACCACCCAGACCCAGAACAGAATCTAAACTCATCGTTCGGACGTCTGATATGAATATTTTCGTTCACCTGCCCGTGAGGAGACGAGCCGATTCACCCCTTTAAAACTATTTTTTACTCCAATACGGGGCCAGCTAAACTGAAAGGATTACTCTTAGCTATTTTAAATGCACATGTCGACGAACATTCGTACGAATCTTTATTTATGGAAAACTTTTCGTAGAGCAATGTTTTGAATAATTTTGTTCTCAAATATTACAACTTCTCAAATGCCATATTGATTTATTGCGGTAGATTTTTACAGATACAAACATCGGTATGTACAAAAACCTTAAAATATTGATATTAGAATTAATTGTATGTTTTATTTGCAATACTGTTCTATATTAAGTTCCTAATAGATGTGTGTGTACGGCTGTGATCATTTATCATAAGATGGACTGCTGTATATGGTAAAGTAATTATCATTGGAAAGAAATAACTGCCTAATTTGCATGGTCCATTTTAGCTATCGTTCATTCTTCACCAAGCTACGGCAAATACATCAAATATAAAAATATATTCAAATATATATTATACTATACTATCTGAAGTACCTATTCTTCGCTACGTGACTAAAAATAGGTTTAACTCACTAACCGTTGGAGATACATGAAAAGTGATAATATGATTACAACATTTGACCTTGAATATTTTTTTTTCCACACTTCGGATTGATGTGGATAATTGACAAATTGTATATAATAGGGTTCCCAACATTCATGCCAATTTTTAGCAAGGTACGAATTAATGTAACCTTACCCCTATTTTGATGCTAACTTGAACTATAAGGGCTTCCCGAATAGAAAATTCAATGTTAACCTCGTATATGCCATCACATCTTTTAGCGTTCTTTTTTATTTAAAATGGAAATATGAAAGTCTAACACCAAAGGGTGTAGAAACGTCACTTAAATAGTTACCATCTTTAAATAGCAAAAAATATAGAAATCAAAAGTAGCTTATAAACCGACCAGTTAAATAAGCTACATCTACGCGAAATTTCATGTAAATCAGACTACTGGTTCTTAGGTGATTGAGTAACACACACCATGTCATTTCTTACTGTACTATACTACTATATTATACTTATATTCATTTTTCAAATGTGCTTGGATGACCAAATCCAAAACTATAAGGAATAACAAAAAACGCTGCACGTAGTTATAAGGATGATAACAACTAAATTGCTTAGTTAGATTCCTTACAGGATTTCCCAATAATTTCCTAGCCGTGAACTGAACCAGTTCATTTTGAAAGAAAAACACTTTCTGTATGCACTTCTACAAGGTGCATAAAATGAAAGTAAGGAGATAAATTGCAAGAACAAATAAACATACCATAGGTCAAGTTTTTTTTTATTATAAACAGACAATTTATATCATCCTTTACTTATTACAAACTACTACTGGCAAAAGCCCGATTTTTTTGGATCTATTTAATAACTTCTCTACATTACATTTCCTTTTCACCAGACACATAACAACTCGTTTTTAGGGTTCCGTAGCCAAATGGCAAAAATGGGAACCCTTATAGATTTGTCATGTCTGTTTGTCCGTCCGTCTGTCCGTATGTCACAGCCACTTTATTCGGATACTAGTAAGACTGTAGAGTGGAAACTCGATAGATAAGTGTATTCTGTAAGCAGCTTTCCGAATTTTGTACGAAAATTAAAAAATATATTCCCCAACTCACACTTGGCCGATTTTTTATATATTAATATAGATATAGATTATAATTCCTTCTAGGTGAGGTCAGCTTATCTACAATTTAACGCTTTTGAACTACACAATCATACCTAGTATTCTAGAATAACTACGTCCAGAACGGAATCGTCAAGTGGCGTTGGAATTGGATTAGGATATGCATCAAATTAAGCTTCAATTGAGGGTATGTTGTCGTAACAATCTCATTCGGTCCACAGTAATATTGCTTGCCAGAAATGGTTGGGCTTACAAACAAGTTTAGATATATCTAAGTAAACTTACTGCGTACCTAGAAAGTCATACTAAATGCTTATACATTTATAGACTAGTGTAAGTATTTCGTGTATCATCAACACACAAAATAAGAAAAAAAATGCATGTGGAAATGCATCATCGAAACAAAGTCATCAAATTTTCAACTTTAAATCTCGATTAAGCTTGGAAAGAAGTCGAACCTAGGGCCCTTTACGTGTCAGAATGTTATGATAACCGCTTCACGAGTTCTGACCGTTCTGAAGAAATGAATTTGACGCGTCTGTTTTCCGACTACGTCGAAGGAGTGTTATGTTTTTCGAGCGTATGTTTGTATGTCTATATTTTGGCATGCGCTAAACCCAAACCGCATGACGGATTGTGACGTATATCATTAGAATCGTCTGTTTGCAGAGTGACATAGGGTATATAACTTTAAAAAATGGCACCTAAAAATAGGATAGAAGAAGGGGGAGGGAGCATTTTTTTACTATCGCGACAATATGGGTATCAAATGAAAGCTAGTAAATGGACTATTGTAAAAATATATATAGTACTTAGACTATTTTGTCAAAAACTCATTTAAGCCGTTAAATTAGATATATCATTATGAACAAAAAAAATCGTTTAACGCAGTCGGTTTTTAAGTTTTACTTTTTCAAAAATGTTCCTAGTTAAATTGAGCGTACACAACAATCATTAAAGTCCATAAATTCAGGCAATCCTTCTTGTGAAATGCTGGAATACATTATTTTAAGAGGAGTTATGCGTTTCAACTGCAACTCTTCGCCATCCTTTATCTTTCCGCCTCGTTACACTCTCGCGGAAAACTTTTCTTAAATTCAAACTACATTTACCAAAAATGGTCATGGCAAGTAATAGTTACGAACATATTCTTAGTAAACGTTCCATTTTAGTGTTCATATTGCTGTTCCTTCAAGTAAGTAGATGCTGTGAACGCAATTAAATGTATTGAAATCCGGAAATAATATCGATAATATGTAGCTTTTTATAATCCTCAGTAGTGAAAGCCATCATTACGACTTACTAGAGAGTAACAATGACGATAAACAATTACTAGTAAGTCTTAAATTATAGGCTACTGTTGATTTCGATATTTTGCATTATTTAAATATGGCACGCACGAGCACTTAAGCTACTTTCTTGTATAAAATTAAAATAACAACGCAACATGTACTTATGGTAAGTGGATAATAGCATTTATGGATGGATACAAGTCATCAATGCCAAATAAGTCGTGAATTTGGTAAGCCACGGAGGGGTTGTCCTAAAGACGAAGTTAGGACTATCCATATATTCTGATGGTAGAACCAATAAAGTTAGACCGGGGAAGCTCCACCTATTCCTAGCGTAAAGCAGTTTTTGCGTTTCGGTGGAAAGATGCGGTTGCCGGCTCACTTATATATGAGGCGACCATCTCAGTCCTCAAGAGTAGCAACGCATCTGTGATCGACTTCAGATAGAACTCCTATTCTATATGAAGTTGCTTACTGATGGGTGGCAGCAACCCCTACCACCAGGTAGACTGCATGCTTGTTTGCTACTTTATTCTTTAAAAAAAAACGTATCTTCCGTGTCACAAACTTCAATCAGATTATTTTCACTTTTAAGCGAGCCAAAAAAATCTCTTTAGTAAAATATGTGCTTATCTGAAATGGAAATGGGATCCCAATTTATAATAATATATCCAGTTTTTTACATATCTTTGGCAAGTGTCGTTATAAATCTACTTTATTCAAATCTTATACTTATTTTTCAGTAGACCCCTAGTCTACTAGGCACGAATTCGATAGAATCTTGTGTCGTTACTGCGCTGGAATGGGCCGAGACTCGTGAGTTATGACCCCGAATAGGTCTACGACTAGGCGGGTTAGCCCCATAAAATATCTGCCAGTCAAGCCGTCGCTTAGAAAAGATAAATTTTTAACCTATTTAAACAAAATTGTTCTCACAAGTCATCTTTAGAATATATAGAAGTGGAAGAACTCTTTGAGGCTTGATGACGCCACCGTCCAATAGCCTTTTGAGGGTCATTGTCGGTGGTCAACAGTAGGTTTTCATGTTAGGCAGGTAATATGTTTTCGTCTCTATACTTCCAGGATCAGAATAAGACTAGGGTGTCCTTTGCTTGTTGTTAGAGACGAATAAGGTGGTGCGTTTGAGGTTGCGTGCGGGAAAATTGAGAGCTCGAACCGTTAAACCAAGCGACCCCGGGAAGGACGGTGTCATGTCGCATGCCATCTTAAATACCAGAAGATACAGTGGGCGTTAATTCTCATTAAGAGCCAGAAAGGGACAACGCGCTTGAAAGACTCCGTTTGCGTTCCGTTAGAGATCCCGGAGTCCTTCAAACAGCGTTGAGAAGGGCCACCGAAGGGGTTTTAGTGCGGTTATAATCCCACATAACCTGGTGTCGCACACTACAGCGTCGGGTATCTTTCGAAAGTTTTCCCTTTGGGAAAAAAAAGGTACTATCTCTTTTCTTTTGTCCCATAAAATTACATAGACTTACCGGGCATTAGGTCTTAGTACCAATCGCACGGTTATACGTTTTTACAATCCACCCGATTTTGTAATCAACAACACTTCCATAGAGAAATAAAACACTGTTGGCAACTTCAATTAAGTAAAAAGGTCTATCAAAGACCTTGAACATGGTCATAGTTCAATATCCTCCAGAGATACAATAGGAAGTCTTGCCGTTTGGACTGAAGCCAATTCAAATTACCCATATTTGTTTTGTGATTTCAATCAATTGAATTAGTGTTATTCTATTGGCACTTATCCAGAGATACCTTGCAAATATTGGCATGTTCGGTATACTTTCAAAAACAATAACTATAAGGTAGAATTTGTTTAATATAGGATCGCGGCATTTTTGTCAATACATACTTTAACTTTATTTTTAGTATGATGTTTTACAAATAAAACATTTCATCAGAATTATTCATAAGTGTTTCTTATGTCCATATAGACTCCATATAAAATCGCATGTGATTTTTTTAACTATGTTCAAACGAAGGTAACTCTCTTATCTTATTTGAAGTTGTTGACAGTAATCCATAGTTGATGGCAATGGCCACTTTCCTTCAGGTGGACAGCATTTTCAGCATCATTCAGTATTTGAACAAGTTTTTTGAAAACAGTAATATATTTTTGAAATAAAACTACTTTCATGAATACATCAAAATTATACATATATCTCAAATATTTATCCTCTTGAAAGCCATGTGATGACCAATTAAAACGATATATTTTGTAGCTACATAAAAACATTTATACCCTGCACTTTAGTAGATTTTCATAGCAATGTACGACAGAATCGGCAATCGGAACTCAATAAAACTATATTTCAACATACATAAATATCAATCCTGGTTACATATATCGGCTTTTTATGATGCAATAAATTGAGTCAACGCTATTCTGCGTGTATAACTTTTGGCAACGAGACGATGTATGGCAATTAATAACTTAGAAGTTTCTCGCTAAAACCACTACAATATTAAATCTGAAGTAAAAGGTATGGGTTTATATCTGCGATCTGATGAGTTATTCATCTCGTTAGTTTTGAGTATTTTATGTGTGTCAAGTACTTGTTTTCCTTAAAATCTTTAATCTCTAAATTATTAGTAGGTAAATCTATTATTTCTAACGCTTTACATTTGTTTCCGATCAATTGTTAGAAAACAATCTTAGGATTAGATTATATTTTTTCGATACGTTCGTAATCAGCCGCCAAGGCCGTGAAGAAAATTATTAAGAGGCTATAATATTTTGTATCACAAAATCTCCCACATAAATCTGTATTGAGAAAATGATACTTAAATCCCCTTATTCAATATGGTAATAAATACACATCCTTGAAATTTTGTACCCTAAATGTAATATGTATCTTATTATACTCACATTTGACATGATTTTAATATCCTGAAACTTATAAGATGGTATGTTTCGTGATTTTATTTTCATATATTAAGGACGTTAAAATTTGCCCTTAACAATTAAATAACGTTTTAAATTAAGCTTGGGAAGCGGTGAAACACTTAATAAATAGTTTCTCACATACACAATGGTACACATATTATACAACTTAATTAAAATTGTACCCAGTAATAATTGAAATTGTACAAATATCCAGTCCACATAAAACATGCAACTCTATGAATTCTATGACTCTATAAAACACTGGTTTGATCCAGATTTATGGCTGTGAGCCGTTTAGCTTGCAATTGTGCTGTAGCTGAAAGCCTCTTGTTCATGTGATTTGAATATTTGATCCAGCTCTGAACTGAGCTACACACGCTTAATTTTCAGTTCAGCCACAAAGCAACTCTGATCGAAAGCTTACGCCTAAATCTCTGTTGAACTGCTTAATTTTGCTTTAATATTGGACTAAGAAAGATAATAGAAATTGTTGGTTCGCCACCTTGGCGCGTCTGTCAAATTAGACTTAGAATGACGTCAGCTTTAGCTTAGGATATCATAATAAGTAATGATGCACAGACGTCAAACATACTAAGTTTTTTGCTCAATTGGCTGTAGTTTATTGGTTTGAATTATATGTAGGCATTAAAAGGAACTAAAAGGGTAAGTTAAATAAAATCTTATAAAAACTTAGATTACTTATCTTAAGTAACACTAAGTCACATTCAACCTAATCTTCATTTCCAACAGTAATTATTTATGTTAAAAAAAAACGTTCACCAATGGCATTTAAAACTTGAATTTTTCACGTGTACTCCTAAAGCGTGGTTACTGCAAATTGCATATAGACTGTTACCATAGATTAGGAATAAAATAGACTCTTAACAAAATATTACGTTTTCTTATTTGTGTAATTTACGAAATGTTATGCAAATCCATACTTATTACACATCCAATACATTTAAATGTAGGTATTATTGAGTATCGATAGTCTAGTAGAATGGATTTCGACAAACGTGCTGGAGTGTTAGGTTGATTTCCAGGCAAGCACGTCTAATATTTAAAGATATGATAATATATTATCACTTGGATTAATGTAAAGGAAAACGTCGCTCAAAGTTGTGATACTTTTAAAAGTTCGAGAACGTCGTAATTATTAAGCTGTGATGCCATGTTTCCAGCGACTGTACAGTATTAAGGGGACGAGGTGGTAAAATCAGTGTAACGGTCGGGTCGGTACTAATGCTGCACCTATTTCTAGTGTGAAGCAGTTTTTGACGACCCACGTGGTGGAGCGGTCACCATACCGGTCTGACGCGCAGTGGGTTTCGGGTTCGATCCCCGGCCAGACTGTCTGGTCAGTTCTGGGTCCGGGTGTTTGTGTATTCGACTTTGTGTGTCCATGGCAGCCACGACACAGGAGAAAATCCTAGTACGGGGCTATGAGTGTGGAAAGCGTGTTTTTTTTGCGTTTCGATTGAAGGGTGTGGTTGCCAGCTCACTTATCTGTGAAGCAACCACCCCAGTCCACGGTAGCAACAACGCATCTATAATCGACTTCAGATAGAACCCCTGTTATATATGAAGTTGCTTACAGATGTCCATGGGCAGCAGTGAGTACTTACCATCAGGTGGACTGCATGTTCGTTTGCTACTCTAATATGATGAAAAAACGAGGACGATAATGATGGATATTTGGAGTCTATTTGTACACTTCGTCGATTGTCACAAACAATTTAAAGATACTTTCGTATACATTCGTGCAATGTATGAAAGAAAAGCTGTAACCTTTGCAACCTACATTTATTATGCAGAAAGTAACTCACTGGGTAACCCAGTTACTTTGTTTTGTGGAATGTAGGCTCACCTTTGCCTATTGAAGCTGTGTTCAAAGGTCACAAATGCAAATTTATTTTTCCTTTTATGTCGTGAAAGTTAAAATACTCGTATGATTCACTTTTTAATTAAATTCATTTCAAGCTTTTCGCCATATTGAATTCCTAAGTGCCGCGTGGAAACTATTTATTAGGTCAAATTTTGTTTAGAATGTTGTTTCGTTACAAAAGTAATGTTTAATATTTTTTGACTTAAAACTTTTTAATATGTTTTGTTAGATTAAAATTTTAAAAAGTCGGAAGCGTGGTAACGTCGTCTTTCTGTGTAATATCAACATCTACTACAGTCGCAATGAATATTGTCAATACTGATATTAGAAGGTCCTATGTCTAGCAGTAGACTTTAAGGACAAATGTATGAAAATTTTATAAAGGCAAAAACTTGCAATTACCTTTGTAATCTACTAAAATACAAATACAAAAATCTTTATTTGTATACGTTGATGTTATAGTCAAGACTTTTCGCTTATTCTGCCATAAATGGCGTACAAATATTAATTTATTATTTAAGTTAAACTAAATTTATTAAATGTTAACACTAAATTCCTATTTGTAATAAAGGTGAAATGTCAATAACAATAAGAATGTCAAAAAAAGATAAAAATTAAAATGTCAGAGGTATCACAATAGAAAATGTCATAGAAGCGTCAGTCAGACAAAATAAGTATAATGTATTTTTAATTTAACTCACCTAATATACAAGTAAATAAAACCAGAAAACTTGGCAACACGCTGCCGCGTGTTATGATTCAGGTAACTTAGGCACTAGTATTATAGTAGAATAAATAATTATACGATGCAATACTTTGTAAATCTCTAATGAATACCTCCGTTCTGTACACTACTTAACACTTAGATACGCCTCCACTCCGCTGCATCAACGCTTTCAAAGTATTCTTTCCTGCATTTTCCGGTTTCATTACAAGCTAATTGGCGCTTCTTTAATGGCGGTACTTGCTCCAGTTATGAATTATGATTGAAAAAATGAATCTTATGAGGCGTTACTTATTCTTTTTAATAAACTAGACTTAGTTTTGTTGGCTTGCACTAAGTTCAAGTTTCATTTAATTTGTGGCCTGGCCTGGGATAGATTTAAATGGTTTTGTCAAATCATGGGAGCTTAGTTTTCTTAATTATCATCATCATCAACTTGATCAGTAATCAAACAAGTCTGTGTTAGTGGACTTGATACATCATTTAAAACATTATGGAGAACTGTCAGGGGTGAAGGTTTGAGTTTATTTCTTTGGCAGGTTTAGAATTAGATAACACTAGCCTTGGGTCGAAGATTGAAATTTATATACACCTGGTAATGGTATTGCTCATTATGCGGTAATGAAAATCATATTGAACATCAATGTTAACTAATTTCTATGTAGTAGGTACATGCATACAATAAATTCTGAATTTTACTTTGTCTGTGTATTTGTAATCGCATCATACACTACTTAATATAATTTGATTTGCTACTGAATATTACGAAATACTATTTAAATGATTGTATATATATATTTATAGTAAGTGTTGACATTTAATCCTAAAAAGTCCAATTTTGAACGAATTCAAAATTACGGACTCTATGAAAAAGCTATTTTAATTTAGTGTTATGTTACATGCTTTTTAAACACCAGTTAAACAGGCTTTAGTCTAATCTTGATCCGATGTAGCACAAAATTGAACTTTTTCAATTTTGTGCTTCTGTTGCAATTTGTGCTTTTGTTCTTTCTATCGTTATACGTGAAGCTTTTACAACGATAGTCCCTTAATTTAAAAAAACCTAGTTCATATCTAGGATTTCATTTTCACTATGAGAAGTATCACTTTATGACATTTACCGTTATAGGAAAGCGCCGCAATAAATTCCATTAGTTTATTATGGGCAGGCTTCGAGTCAACACAGTTTATTAATCCTCTCATGTTTACGCTCTAATACTTTTTATAGATCCTCTCTTAATGTAGAATGAAGTTGAGAAAGCTGTTAATATTTTTTGTGTATTATCAAATGTTCTTTTATTCAATCACTATCTTGGTTCTTTAATATTTGAAATGTACGAGTATATTTTAAGAATATTATCTTTTATTAACAGATTAAATGAAATATTACGTCACAAGACATAATCAGCATTGAACATATAATATATAGTTTACCAGAGAGATACCACTGCTACACCTACTATTAGCGTGAAGCTTTTATTTATTTTTTAAAAGTTCACCAATGTTCAAGTTCAAGTTTACCACATTTATATAAATTACATTGCAAAAAAGTTTAAATAAACAGATCGTTTATCCACAATTTCGTGTGAACACAGCATTGACAGAATTGACGCTCTTATAAATTAAAATATGCACACATTAAAAATGTACACTCATTTAACAGCACACATTAAAAATGTACACTCATAGAAACATTCAATACAAAATTAGCAGAATGCGTTTTAAAAAAAATCCAACCGAATTGATAACCTTCTCCATTTTGAAGTCGGTTAACAGTACACAAAACAGACGAATGTGTTAATGAAGTACTTATAATGGCGAACATAACTATGAGAATGTTGTAATGTATGTCAAAATAAATTAAAATTACTAATGTAAGTTTTTGAAATACACATTGAAACAATTTCAATCTACGATTACGCTAATAAAATAATTAAAAAATATACGTATCGAATATATAACCTCTTTCCTTCGGAAAGTTCGTTAAAAAAGTTAGTACGCTACAAAATTAAAACACAATGTACAGCAGCTTACAATAGTGTTAGTACACAAATACAAATGGGAATTGCATGACATCACAACAAATTGAAGGTAAATTCGATGCATATTCTAATCGGATATAGGGAACTGGTCAATTCCATCCTCGGATTACTACCAGCACTGAACTGTACATTCTACACGTACCTACAGAGCTTACCTGGTATAATTATATTATTGGTAAACATCCTTATATAATTAGTATGTAAGGATTAAGTAATCTAAACCCTCACATGAGAATTTTTGCAAATATGCATTTCTATATATTTATCTTTAAACTTTTGAAACCAAATGTATCTGTTAAATGTAAAAAAAGTGTTATTTTTTTATATCATATCACTTCTATAACATATGAATGTAGCAGTTATGGCAGCTTTAAAACTACTTTTTCATACATCATATAAACGTATTATATCTTTGGGCAGTTTGGAAACCGATAAAATTGATGACAGGCAGACAAATTGACCAAACCCAACCTATTATTATAATACCTCATATATAGGTATAATTATCATGTATTATGTATCAGGGTAATATGGTGTATCTACAGAATCGAAAGTCTGTAGAAGTAACGAGATCCAAATTAAATTTGTACCACACAAACTGTTACATTGAAGATACTTTAGTCAAACGAGGCGATTAAAAATTTTACTCGTCATAACAATGCGAATAATGTTCATTGTAGGAAAAAGCCGGATACAAAAGTCCAGAAGCTTTTGCCCGTAAAGCTTACGCTCTTTATCTAGCTTACGGCTTACAGACTAATGATGATAATGGACTTCGGACCCATTTAGTAGAAATACTTTAGACCCATTCGCCTCTCCAAGCCAAAAAGTTATACACTCAGAATAACATTTACTCGATTTATAGCATCGTACAAAGCCAAAAAACGCAATTAGGATTGAAATATGTGCACTAAAGTATAATTGTATATCCAATTTCTTAGACTTATGCCTATATCAACTATGGCTTTGATACTTTATTTAATGTGAAATTATTTAATCGTACAATGTAAAGACTGTAAAAGAAATAAGTCGAATAGCAAATTTACAAATAACTATTGAAATTAAATGATAACTATATTCACACTTATAAACTGTGGCAACCTCCCGCTACTCATCAACAGATGACGTCATCGTATTCTGAAACGTGCTATCGAAGTTTTCTCAACATTGTGCATATATACAACTTCCGAACAGAGACTGTCGGAGCACGGCCGCTCCCCAGGCATGATCACCTAGCCTGGCGGGAGATCTCCCTTTGCCAAAAAAATGTTGTCTACGTACTTATTTTTATAGCGTAAGTACTTCCCCGGTCGTACAACATTAGTTCTACCACCTAATAATATACACATAAACATTCTACACTGTTACCGATGTCTAAGTTTGCAGTGTTTAAGTCTGTTATAGTAAATATAGCTACTTTAATATTAATAGTCCTGATACATATACTAAGTCTGGTGACAGTGTCGACTTTATAGTGAACCGACTTGGAGGAACTTGCGACAACTTTGATTAGGGTGCAAAATTAATTCTCCCGGGGGACCAGCCAATCTAATTCCGCGAACAGTTATCAAGTGGCTTGGAAATAGGGATGTGCGATATTTGTATTTCATGGATGTTCGGATCGTAATATTGCCGTGCGATTTACTGATTTAACACAAAAGATCAAACGAAATATCGAGTAAGAAAAATCTAGTGTGGAAGTTGTAGTATATTCATAAGATTTTTTCATATAAGAATTTAATGTATCACGAGCACATGATGTTTCAAAAATTCACGTACGCCAATTGATAAAAGCAGATAAAAGTTTAGGTATACGTAATACAGAATTTTAATTATTATGTCCTAGTAATTGTTACCTAAAATTACCTATCTTGTATACATGTAAGTACATGATCTATTCCATTTGCGTGATTATATTTCCTTTCTTTACTAAATCCGCTACATAATTGAATGGCTTTGAATCGATTTTAAAATACCGTGATCGTACAATCACAATTAGATCTGATCTAAGGATTTGGTTCATTAATTGTCACGTCGCTAGTTCGGAAACCTTTGGGCGTTCTGATTCGTGGCTGGTAGAACTTGTGAAGCGTAAAATAATTATTCAATACCCGCTACTTAATACTTGCAAATTCAGTGGTTCTTGGGTCCGTGATGTGGGACAGTGAGTATTAATATTTAATGTTGCGTCAACAAACGCTTTGACGGTAATATCTGCCAATTTGGACGTTTAATACTTAAAAACGTTGTGTCGGCGGTAAATGTTCACGATGAAAGTTAAATTTTTCTCCGGGTTTTTTATTTTATCGATACATGTATTTATTTCTTACGACATATTGCTCTTATATCATAAAGAAATCTGATTAGATAGACAGGTTACCGGTATGTTTCACACAGAAATCGGTTAAAAATGTTGACTTAAAAAAGCAAAAAAATATATAAGCTTTTAGTAATGTCACTTTTTTATGTATCTTTCTAAGAAAATTCTATCATTTGATATTCATACCAATTCAATAGATTCGGGTTAATCTGATTTTAAAATCTTTGAAAGCGAACTTACAAAGTAGGGCAAATAAAAGCTTGTGACATAAATATATAGAAAACTTAGAATAAGCACGATCAACGATTATATTGTACTTTTCATAGCTGATTCGTAGATTCTCTAGACCCACGGTAGGTTCGCTTAAGGCTGCAAGCAGCTGCGTTCTTAGCATATTTCGGTACAATCGGTATTAATATAACACACGTTTAAAAATGCTCCACACTTACAGCACTAAATGATAATGTTTTAAGCGAATATATTTTGGGTAACAGCGATAAGCATGTATCTATTCATGATGTAACTTCGTATCAAGTGTTGCTAAATTTTACTCTTTGTAATACAACATCGAAGTCTTAGTTTAATTACATATTTACCTATATATATTTTGATAGGTGGTAGAACCAATGTAGTTCGACCGGGAAAGTACAACCGCCAC
>DWNE01005425.1:0-13998 GCA_018249875.1 Cecropterus toxeus | reverse complement strand
TCTGGCCGGGAATCGAACCCGGGACCCATTGCGCGTCAGACCGGTATGGTAACCGCTCGACCATGCGGGTCGTCAAAATAATGTCGTTATATTTCCAAGTTATTACTTGATATTCCAAACAGTCGCATCAGTTATTAGTACTTTTTTTAAAGGTATGAAGTAACAAATGAGCATGCAGCCCACATGATGGTAAGTGGTTACTGCCACCCATGGACACCTGTGAGCAACTTGATGTAGAACAGGGGTTCTATCTGAAGTCGATCACAAATGCGTTGCTATTCCCGAGGACTGAGATTTTCGCCTCATATATAAGTGAACCGGCAACCACACCCTTTTACCGAAACGCACGAACTGCTTCACGCTGGAAATAGGTGTGGCGGTGGTACTTTCCCGGTCGAACTTCATTGGTTCTACCACCTGGAAGCGGCTTTTTAATAAATTTTAAATGCTATTTACTAAAAAACGTCTCAATTAGGTTCCGCCCCAATTCGAAATTAACGGAAACTTTTACAACGTATTCGGTTACGGTTATGGATAAATTATTATTTTGGATATCCGATAATTTCGACTACGTTTACTGATCTCCATAATATCCCTGTTACATAAATCTTAATTAGTTTTAAATATCAAAGCACTGAAGTAAAGAAAGTTATATAGAGTACGAGAATGCTAAGTATTTATTACTTATGTAATAAGCACTGAATTCTTATAATACTGTTTTTTTTTGTAGAACGTGATAAAAAAATAATAAGCTAAGTAATGACGTTACTTGTAATGAAACGTCTTCTATTTTTCGTTGAATTTTATTTAACTAGGTTGGCCACTTAATCATTGCTTTTTATTCTAGCAGTATGGGAAAGGTCATAGCAGCTTCCAATAAGTCATGTTATGTCAAAAGAAGGATGCAAAAACTGAAAACGTTTCTAACTTCATAGCTCAGTATTTCAGTTACATTTTTCCATGAAACTTTATAAACTCCTTAACCGACGCGAATATGTCGTCAACTAGTTCTTTCGGCGTGTGCATGCTCGCGAAGTGTCCTCCGAAGTCTAACGTCGTTGATCGTACCAGGTTCGGAAACTTGTCGCGTAAAACCCAGTCCGGCTGGTAGACCACCTCGTATTTAAAGTTTATGACGGCCGTAGGCACCGGTGTTGGTATACTGGAAAATAAAAGTCAAAATCATATACTACCGTCGTCGAAATTGCAGTATTTGTAAAATTATAGTTTTGAGACAAACGTTGATTTTTTTAAAATGTATTTGACATTGCAATAATAAATAAGGCAATAATACGTTTTGATAACTGGATTTTTGTAAAATGCTGCATTTTATTCTAGTAAAAAGATATATATTGCAGTTTCAAGTTAGTAGAACAAGTGTAATTCTAATTACTTAAGTTAAATAATCTGATAATTTGTCAACAAATCTAGCTAAAGTTCGGTATTTTTCCTTTTTGGCTGCAAGTTTTGACCGACTGCCCATAAAAACGAACGTTTTTCTTCTATCCACGTGTAGATAACATTTTCCTGTTGCAATTACCGGGAAAAACTCCATTTCGCAAGAAAATATAATTAATGTTAACTTTGTTATGAGAGCAGTATACAGACTAGATAAATCCGATGAGGCTGCCCGTTCCCGAAATATCCCGTTTTAAATTTAGAATTAAGATATAGAACTAATAACATTGTTAAAAAAGTAAACAAAAAAATCGACTAGGTTTTTAGTTCATAATGAAATATCTATTTGTAATGCTTTATATACATTTCTAAAACGATTTTTTTGTTCATAATGAAATATCTATTTTTTAACGGTTTATATGAGTTTTCGATAAATTTTACTTGACTATGTAGGCTTGACTTAAATACACGAGTAGGTATACACTATGTATATTTTTGAAATTTTAGCTTTCATGTGAGAGTCACATTGTCGCACTAATATAAAAAGTCGTCACTCCCGTAAAAATATATAATCGATTACACTCTGCAAACTAAGACGAGTGAAATGATATGTCATACGTCACAATCCGTCAAGCCGTTCGGGCTGTAGAACGTGGAAAAGAAATGGACATACATATCAAATACGTACAAGCGTACGTACGCTCGAAAAACATTACCCTTTTTTGCCGCAGTCGGGCAAAAATACAATTATACAATGTTGCGTTTGCGATAATTTAAGTGTAGTTTCTTAATAACTACACTTAATATAACTACACGAAATAACTTCTATATTCTCGTGCGATTATTAAACTTAACCTTCGTAATGTTATATTCCATGTATGCAAATTACTTCATTACCTTGTACTTTGTACTTTTTACATTCCTTTCTACTTTGTATGAAAAAAATATTTGTTGTATAAGTCTGTGCAAATAATATAGCTATGTTACCCCACTGCGTCAAACGGAGGGTAATGTTTTTCGAGCGTATGTACGTATGTTTGTTTGTTTGTATGTCCATTTCTTTGGCACGCGCTACAGCCCAAACCACTTGACGGATTGTGACGTGTGACATATCAATAGAATCGTCTCAATTTGCATAATGACATCTAATGAAAGCTAATGTATACATATATCATTATAAACAAAAAATAGTTTTAAGCAATGGTTTTTGTTTTAATGTTTTAACGATGTTACTAGTTCTCGTGAATAAAATTCATGAAACAAAAACTCACTTATGAGCAATATTGAGTTCGGGCCAATTGAATCCTTCGGCGTAAATTCTGACTGATGTCGTGATTCGTTCGTTGGCCCACATTATTGTGATAGTGTCTAACACATCGTCGATGTTCAGGTTGCCAAGACCGCTATGTTCCGTGTTGACTTGATCTCGGTTACTACATATACCCATCTTCTCCATGATGTACGCCGCCATGCCGACCGGCGTGTCTGTTAGTGCGGCGCCTGAATAATAAAACATAACCTATACTTCTATACTAATATTATAAACACGCTTTCTACACTCATAGCCCCACACTAGGACTTTCTAATGTGTCGTGGGTGCCATGGACACACAAAGACGAATACACAAACATTCAGACGCCCAAACACGTGAAATTATTACTTATGCTGCAACTTTATATTGCTCAGTTTTCGCGATATTTGTTGTTTTATATTCCGTATTAGAACTATGAGTAAAGAAAAGACTTTACGAAGTGATTTTCATTATATAGAGTTAAAGATTATAACGTTTTTTTTAATAGGAAAAAAAACCTGTTCATTCATAATACCGTAATATGTGAAAAAAGGTATAGTAATTGATTTTTATAAAAAAATGTATGTGCAATATGTATGTACCTAACAACATAGTACATACTACATTTATCCTTAGCAACAAATAAATATAAATTTTTGAATTTTGTTTTTTTTTTGCTGACGCTACTACGTGAATGACGTCACATCGACAGCGGCTAACTTAGCGCGAAGGGGTAGTAAGTTGCAGTAAAATATGTCATTTTTACCTTAATCCTCAGAAATACTCGTAGCATCACATTTGCTAATAAATCAGTCTATTAACGCTATCGTGACTAACGTCAATTAGTTCAATGATTGTCGTTCTGTGTCTGCCAACAGAGATAAATGTTTTCTTGGATTTACTTATTTATCGTGTAGAACTTATTATTGTTTTTATTGTATTAAACATCAAATGAGCCTTGTTTAAATGGTTCTATAAAACAACTAACACTACAGGCATGAGCAAATCAAGTAAGTATATTTGTAAACATCCCACATAACCCGGCGTCGCTCCCATAGCGACAGGTAACTTTTGAAGGTTTTCCCCCCTCGAAAACAAAATAAGGTTACTTGCCTATGGTATCAGGTTTAGTGGCTTGCAAATGGAAGTAACCACTTTCTTGTATGATGTACTTCATGAATTTTTTCAACGGATAAATCCTCTCTGAATGATGTGGGTCAAGCCAACTAGGGAACAAGGAGCCCAAAAGAAGCTTGACGGTACTAATAGTCCTTGAAGAAACCGGCATGTTCGTATGGAACCTGTGACATAATTTGTTTAAGTAGCACTAGTAAACAAATTACTGTTTTATAGCTAAAAATCATTATCATAAACAGCATCGAATCTTCAGTGGGGTCTTAGAATCAGAAGATCTAGGTCACAAAACTATTTCTCACACGTTTAAGAATATTTTGTAATTTTTGTAGCTCGAATGCAATTTTCCTTGTGATGTTTTCCGTCACTATATATGCAAGTCATCATTTTTTTTGCAAATGTGTTCCATCTAGAACTCGTTTCTTTTGGCGTTTAAGTGTTATGTTCAATTTAGTTTCGGCGACAGATGTGCATTGCACGACATGGGCTGCAGTGACCATTTAATATTGCGTGGTCTCTTAAATTGCCCACTTAGTGTCCACCCTCGTCAGTTTAGGCAGCCTAAGTTTTCAAGCATGAATGATACAAATTATTCCCCCGTGAGATTAATCCCGTAATTTCAGTAACGAAAGGTCTCACCCGAGTATATTCTCCGGAAACAACGTACACATGTGAGTGGCAGCTTGTGAACCCCAATCGCCAGCTTGAATGTAAAACTTGTCGAAGCCAAGCCTTTTCATAAGATTCCTCATTATTATACCAATTTGTAACGGATTTAGACCGGGTTTATTGGTACCCTTAAATTTTAATACGATAAGGTAAAAAAACATTTCAAAGAAGTTAATAAAATGTAATTTATGTACTTTAAGTTCAAATTCACACGCGTAGGCGAATGTTAGTAAATAAGAAACTTACCTCGGAATATCCGAAGCCAGGCAAATCGGTAGCTACTACCTCAAAGACAAAATCGTAGTCACTCCTTGGCGTTGTTAGTGCTTGTATAATAGAATCGAATTCCTTCGAAGAACTTGGCCATCCGTGCAAAAGTAATAAAGGAAGTGCTTTCACAGCTTTAGCTCCTTGTTTTTTTGGTGCTGCTCGAATATAATGTATGTCAAGGCCCTGTATTCTGGTTTTGTAGTGTGGAAAACTATTTAACCTCTCCGCTCGTCCATTAAAATCATACTTTTGGAGCCAATAATTCAAAACCTTGTCCAAGTATATGGTGTTTATGCCATATTCTGACTGCATACCGTCCAGTGGCCTTCTGAAAGGACGTCTGTTTTTCAACCTGTTTTTTAAGTCTGATACCATCTGTAGGACATAAAGTACGTTGAATTACATGTCTCCTGTATTTATTACATGCAGTAAATCTCCATTTATTTAAATCTTTCATTATATTTGGCTGTGTTTAAGAAACTAATTTGATATTTAATTTCCTAATTACTTAATCAGAGAATATAAAAATAGTGTTAACAATATCTTACTCAAACCAAATTAAAATTAAAATCATTGCGAATTTTTAATTAAAAATACTTATAATCTTGTGGAATTCCAATCTTACCGTGTCATTAAACTCTATTCTAAAAGGCCTTATAGATTGATCTTCTACACTTGGTTTCTCGCCATCGCCCCACCATCTCTGATAATCTAGTTCCGGTAAGGGTGGAACCTTTTGAATGTAATGGTTTATCACCAAACCTAACACAATTGCGGTGAAAGCAATTAATATTGTTATTAGCCTAAACATCTGAAAGTAGAAGATACTTATCACCTATTACATTGTTATTTAAAATTACCACTATAAATCATTATAAATAACAAGGTTTGTTTGAAAAATTTAGAATGTTCTTATAGAATCGATATGATACCAAATATTTGTATAACAAAAAAGTTTTCATCTGGTATTTTGCCTTGTAAAAAGATACATATTAAACTTTGTATAAACAAATCTCTATGTATAGAATGGTACTTATTGTGGAATTAATGATATAACTACTAATATATTGATGTAATTATATGTGTTATAAGATAACAAAACCGTGAGAATATCACGTATATATAGTTAAAGCAATCTCTAAATTACCTTTACCAATGGCTATTAAGTGATAAATTACTATTAATATTTTAATCATATTAAATTTGTATAATTGGTTAATTGGATTATATAATAAAAAAATATCGCTATATTGGCATTACTCAAGTCGCAAGTATATACGTATGACTCAATTCTTTATCTACAAAAGTATGCACTAAATAATTCGCAAAAAAACATTGAAATTCATAAAAGGTAGTCTTTTATGTTTTTTAAGTTTATTTTTATTTCAAATTATTTAATGAAAACATATGAAGTATAATTGATAAAGTATATTTTTATTTCCATTTAATCATTATTTCATGCAATAACCTTTCGTTTGGAAAGTTAGTTAAAATTTGTAAGTATAAAAAATACAATGAGGTATTATAATTCTGATATCACACTCATATTTAAAAAAATTGAATATTTTGTGAATTTCATACGAAAGTGCATGATGTTAACAGCACAGGTAACGGTGCTTAAATCTGTCTCGATGTTATCTTATAAATCTTACCTATTTGCTATAACTGTCATGTCAGTTTTCGCGCACACTTTGGTCTAACAAGCACTTAAAAACTGGGTCTAAAAACACTTGGTACTTACGTTAAAAATAAATTAATGCCGATATTTTTCACACTTCAATACTTCACATTCAATGGAAGATCACTTATTGGTACTAAAAAATACGTACAGAACGTAAGTACGTAAAAAAGATAAACTGTTATTGTATCAAAGAATACAATAAACTCGCAACACGTGCGCTTACGACGGCGTCCGTAGCCGAAATCGTCGAGCGACAACTCCCTACAAGTATGAAACTCAGTTGCATATCTAATCTATAATCACTTATATTTGGCCTCGACCTTGCCATCAACGGTGTGAGAACACCGACAGCTAGAGAATATTTACTATATTGCGATCGGAAGCAAAAGCAGAAGGGTTCTATATAAAAACGCGGTACAACAAACTTAAGATAAGATCTTTAGTTCTGTTGATGTTACATTCATAAACAATAAGCAAACTATCGAAAGTATAAAGCAGGTGCTACGTATTTAGCCGTCGAATATGTACTATTAAACGTGTTTGTTTTTTGTTGAACACAAGTTTAGATACGTACTTTAAATAAGTTTAAATACATTACATTGAATTCTATGAAATTCATGCCAAAAAAGGTACAAAGAGAAATATATTTTCCTTTAGATTTTCAGGAAGTTTGAACCCTTTTGACTCCCTTTCTACATCTGCCCCTGAACTTTTCTCATTCATAACAGTTGTGTTAAATGCTGCTGTGTTCGGTTTGATGAATGTCATAAAGCTATATCATTTTAGTGTATTCCTTCCTTGGCCCTGCCAAAGAAGAAAAGGCCCTAGTCTTTACTTTCTTCGTCATCAAGGCTTCAAGAGTAGTAACGCACCTGTGACACGACCTTAAGTAGGTTTTCAGTTCTATCAAATAGTTAAAAAGTCGATAGAGGAAACATGAGGTCACCTCGTTTGTTGCCTATGTTTTAGTTTGCCGTTTTTGCCTGTTGGGACTGGAACCCTGACCCTGTAGTACCGGGACCAGACTAGGGCTACGGTATCTCCTGCCTATCGCAAGAGGCGACTTAAAGGGGGCTTCCGGGGTTGCGGGTGGCAACAGTGGGAGCTTGAACCGTCCAGTCAAATGACCCCGGGAAGGACGGCAGCATGTGTAGTCGCGTGTCGTCGTAAATACCAGGAAGAACGGTGAGCGCTTATGCTCACCGAAAAAGAGCCCAAAAGGGGCATTTAGCTTTTAGTGCGGTAAAAATCCCACATGACCCGGCTTCGTTCCCACAGCGTCGGGTAGGTACCTTTTGAAGGTTTCCTCCTTGAAAACAAAAAAAAGGTCTGGAACCCTTCGATCAAATAATTTGATCGAAGCTGGAACCCTAAAAAAGTATTATAGGTACACCAAAAAAAATGTACATATATTCGCTACATATACATGCTATTCGCTTGTCCTGCCTCATGCCTTTATTTATCACTCTTATCCATATTTATTTATTATCAATCTTATCCATAGAATTACGTTAACAACATTGACTGCAATTTTAATCATATCGGTGACAAATAGGTCACCTTAACATATAAAAATATAATTATTTTATGGTTTTAATTCCAAGACCAGGGCAATATTATACCTATACCAAAGTTTCGTATCCGCATCGTTTTCTGCAGTACGACCTATCTAACCGACTAGATGTTTACACTACATTTTTTGTTAACATACACTTTTTTGCATTGATTTTATAAGGATGCAGAAAATGACTAATGAACACGGAATAACAAATTACTTATGTCCTTATGGAATATATTTTGTTGTCACTTTTTTATGAAATGGAAATAGTAAAGAAACATACATTTTTTATTATTATACAGAAACGAGCTTCCAGTCCACCTTATGGTAAGTGGTAACTACTGCCCATGGAACCCTGTAATCAACCCCAGATAAAATCAGTTTAACTGTGGTTGTGCCCCCAGATGCGTTGTTACCTCTGAGGACTAAGTTAGAACGCCTCGGATAAGAATATCTCCCTTACCACACCCTTCAAACGTGGAGGACAAAATACTGCTGTTATTAGGCAGACATAAGTTTATCACAGAGGGTTCTACCACCTTCAATTGGATGGTGAGTGCTCATCGCCGATCATAGACAATTGTAATTAGCTCAAGATTTTTTTTATCAGATTGAAGTAGAAAACGAGCACGCAGTCCACGTCATCGTAAGTGGTCACCGACCATGGACATCACACAGAACAGGTGTTCTATCTGAAGTCGATCACAGATGCGTTGCCACTCAAGGGGACAAAGATGGTTGCTTCATATATAAATGAGCCGGCAACCACACCCTTCCAGAACTACTTCACGCTAGAAATAGGTGCGGCGGTGGTACCTCGCCGGTCGAACTACACTGGTACCAGCTTTAATTAATAAATAAGATAAAATTGGAACATTTCCTGAAGTCGGTCACACGTGTGTTGTTAGTTAAACGCTGATGAAGCATTATTTACATTAACAGACATACGTACATGTTCAATGACCAATAATTTTGACCTACTTTTTTATGCGTAGGTACTTTGAGTAAAAGTATCGTGTAAGGACTCAATTGTTGTTTTATTAATAAATGTCCTCAATTTCGTTTCCTCTTGTATCTCTCCCGCAACCTAATATTGTTTGGTGATGAATAAAATTATGTACAAAAAAATCTTTAACGTTTAATTATGACATGTGTGTAATATAGTACTTCGTATTTTGGAATGAAATCAATGTCTAGCAATAAATGTATAATCTCTTTAATATATGGATTAGAACATAAACACGCTTAAACGCTTTCTGCACTCATAGCCCCACAGTAGGATTTTCTCCTGTGTCGTGGGTGCCATGGACATACAAAGACGAATAGACAAACACCCAGACCCAGAACAGAAATCTAAACTCTTAATTCACATTTCTGTCTGGCCGGGGATCGAACCCGGGACCCACTGCGTGTCAGATCGGTATGATCGGTGTGACCGCTCCGCCACGCGGGCCGTCCGTATATGTATATTATTATTATATACAGATGGTAGAACCAGTGTAGTTTAATAGGGGAGGTACAACCACCACACCTATCTATAGCGTGAAGCAGTTCTTGCGTTTTAGTGGAAAGGTGTGGTGGCCCACTTATGTATGAGACCACCATCTTAGTCCTCGGGAGTAGCAATCTGTGATCGACTTCAGATTGAACCCCTGTTCTATATGAATTTGTTTACGGGTTTCCATTGGCAGCACTTACCATCAGGTGGACTGCATGCGCGTTTGCTACTTCAGTCTGATAAATATAAAAATATGATCTTATATACTGTGTATAACTCAAGAAAGCGAACTTGTCATATCTCGAAAATATAAAAATTTAGGCTATATACATAAAATCAATTACACTATCTTAGAATGGTTTCATAGAATAGATATAATACTTTTTAGTTTATTTTATAACTTGTAACTAGTAAACCATGTAATATAAAAGTTGTACACTTTGTTAAATAGTTTTTAAAGATGTAGTGTAAAGTGACGTTTTTCGAGATACGACAATTTCGCTTCCCTGCGTCGATATACATAATATAGTATAATACAATGTACGCTATATATAATTTTTATTTATCCATCTAGGTGCGCCCGTCGTATCTGTACCACTTGAGCTTCCCCCTGAATGACGTGCTTAGCGGCAAACTGTCCAAACGCAGCCTGGAGGAAGTCAAGCTGAGGCATCAAGAGTGCACCGAAGACCCAGATAAGGAACCAAGCTACAACGTGCAGAACTCCATGCAGTGTTACCTGCGGGCGCAGGCAGTTTCTGATAAGGTACAATTTTGACACGTCGTGTTAAGGAAGTAGTCGTTGTCGCCTATAAACATTTCCAACGTCAGAGGAGACGTCAATACGTACCCGGCTGTTTGAAGAGTTTGGCAGCTTTTTTTTATGAGGCCCTTGTCATAACGCTCTGAATTTTTGTTGAAACCAAGTTCCTTCCACATTTGTAATGTTCGTAGTAAAAGAAACATAGAAAGTGAACCGTAGACGATCGCCAGAAGTTCAGCTGACGCAGATGGAACCACATTTTGCCGATAGGTTACTTACAGAATGTCAATGCATTCTGAAATTAACTTTTAAGTAACTGGATGTCATTCAATATCGTTGACGTGTTAACAAAAATCGTTCTCATTGCTAAATATCAGAGTTACTAGTCTATATCACCCGTTTTGCAAGTTTTATTAATGGACTCTGTACGAAAATGTAGTGTATTTTAACTGAAATGTTATATTAATCTCCTTTTCAGGATGTAGCCGATTGCGTCGAGGCGTTTATTGGAACTTACTTGTTGAGCGGCGGGGTTCTAGGAGCCATTAAAGTAATAGAGTGGTTTAGAATTATACCAGCAAAGGTAATTAATTAAAATTATGCCGCATGTTTCCATTTTATGCAAACAATTTATTACCACAAATGTATATTTTTGCGATTTTGTAATATCTCTATTTATAGATAAAATAAAAATAATTACAATATTAGTTAAAACAATCTTATATTTATCCTTCCTGTCCTAATGATACAAGACAGTTTTAATTTATATGCATACCTACGTAAGATTAAATTGAAACAAATTTAACGTAATATTTGTATTGCCAATATAATGAATTAAGGATAATAAACAATAAATGAATATATCGGCGAACGTAATTTCAGTCTCCACTAAATACCATGATTAATTTCCCTAAACACACGCAAAGGTATATAACTTTAAAAGAAAGATAGGCTTAGACTTTGAACATGCATTATTATGTTTGACGATCCGCGTGGCGGAGCGGTCACCATACTGGTCTGACCCGCAGTAGGTCCCGGGTTCGATTCCCGCCCAGACGAAATATGAATGATGAGTTTAGATTTTTGTTTTGAGTCTGGGTGTTTGTGTCCGTGGTATCCACGACACAGGAGAAAATCTTACTGTTGGGCTATGAGTGTAGAAAGAGTGTATTATTATGTTTATATTGACAACTTTTACAAAATGTAATATAGTGCTTAGTCACAAACATGCAAGTTGTGCTACAATGCAATGTTTGTCGAGGCATTATCTTATGTTATATTTAGGTCTGAATATTCGGTCTATTCCATTTTGATCACCCACGAGATATTTTATATTGCCTGAGTGATCAAAGTGGCTTATATAGGTGATCAAAGATTACCGAAATAAACATATAATTTTTAAAGTTGAATCGAAATGCACCGAATATTCAAGTATGTAGTTGTGGCGACCTCCCGCTACTCATCAAGAAAGATGACGTTACCGTATTCTGAAACGCGCTATCGTTTTCTCAACATTGCGCATATATACAAGTTCTGAACAGAGACTGTTGGAGCACGTCCGCTCCTCAGGCATTATCGCCTAGCCTAACAGGAGATCTCCCAACTCCAAATAGTTATTAAATCTAGGATAATTTCGCTTAATACCTGTACAACACGAAATATTTTATATAACCTGAGTGATCAAAGTGGTTTATATAGGTGATCAATAATTACCGAAATGTTTTTTTAAAGTCGCTTATGAATCACCCAGGTGAATCTGAATGCACCGAATATTCAAATAATTATTAATTCCAGGATAATTTCGCCCAATACCTAAACAAGCGATTGAAGACAGTCGTGACGGAAGGGAAAGCGACTCCGGAAGACGTGAATCGTATCATGAACCACAACCGGGCTGATGTTGAGGAAATATTGAATTACAAATTCAAGGATCCCTCTTTCTTGTTGGAGGTCAGCTATTAATTTGTTGTTGGATTTTCTTATAATAGGAAACAGTGCTGCCAACTTGCTTTTCTTTTTCATTTCTTAGGCAGATTTTAGGGTACAAAAGTATCTTTAAAGGCATAAAATTCACAATTTTTGCTAAAACCCGGCGCGTTTGATCTCTAATTCTGAAATTTGTGAGGTCAAGAATAAACTAACAAGAAAGACTTTCTCTTTGATTTTGGGGTAAAAACTCGTGATAAAAATTTGTCGACCTACGTGGCTGAGTGGTCATGTTTTAACAGGAAGTGTGTATCTGGTTATCTCCGGCAGGATATACCTGAATGGTGAATTTAGATTTTTTTCTGGGTGTGGGCGTTTGTGTATTCATCTTTATGTGTATCCTAGTTATAGGAAAGTAACTGTATTGTTATGTCAAGCAGAAGGTTCTAGGTTTGTGCCCTGGTGTTATTACCTAACCGTGGACATCTAAATCTGGATTTTTATGTATCTATGGCTACACACTACTTTTTTGTCTAGGGCTGTCGTCGACAATCCATTATTGTCCCACTGCTGGGCACGGGTCTTCTCTCAGATTGAGAGAGTTTTAGGCCATAGTCCACCGTGCGTACCAAGTGCGAATTGGTAGACCTCACACATTGCGAATCTTTTTTTAGGGAACTCTCAGATGTGCCGGTTTCCTCAGGATGTTTTCCTTCGCCGTAAAGCAGTGATAATTAAATTCTAATACGTTGTAGGACTGTACTACTAATAAAAGTATAGCGTTATTAAATTTATACATTACTTATATTTACTTATATTTTTTAGGCCTTATCACACCCTTCGTACATACGCAATCGGTACACAGGCTCGTACGAACGTTTAGAGTTCCTAGGAGATGCTTTGCTGGATTTCCTGATAACTTCTCACATATTCGAGAACTGCGGAGATTTGAAGCCTGGCGATCTCACGGATTTGCGATCGGCGCTCGTCAACAATGTGACTTTCGCGTCGTATGTCGTCAAGTTGGGATTACACAAGTAAGTCCAGTTAGTTTACCAGGTGGTAAAACCAAGAACGACCGGGGAAGTTCCACCGCTACACCTATTTCTAGAGTGAAGCAGTTCTTGCGTTTCGTTGGAAGTGTGTGGTTGCCGGCTCACTTATATATAAGGCGACATCTTCGTCCTCGGAAATAGCAACGCTTCTGTAACTCATTTTAGATAGATAGTACTGTATAAAGTTCTGCAGATGTCCGTGGGCGGCAGTGGCCATCAGGTGGACTGCAAGCTCGTTTGCTACTTCAATCATGCAAAAAAACAGTGGCTGTAAAGTTTACGTCACACTGTTGGTCAGATCTTAGTTTAAGATGTACAATACTATATTCTAGCTAAGCGGAGACATTAAGACGAATTGATCTTACTTACACATAGTGAGAAGGTAGTAAAAGTCTTACACACTAGCCATTTTGATATCGATCACTTTGGTAGTAAACAAAAGATCGATAATAATTAAGATCGATCTTTTAGACGTGCTGTGTCTATACAATGTTTACTGTCGCGATAACATCACTAGTCAAATAGGGCTGCGGCTAGCGTTTTCGCGTGAAAACTTGAAATTATAATTTACAAATAGTTTTGTATTGTTAGATGGTTGCCGGCTCACTTTTATATGAGGCGACCATCTTAATCCTCGGGAGTAGCAACGCATCTGTGGTCGACTTCAGATAGAACTCGTGTTCTATATGAAATTGCTTACATATGTCCATGGGCGGCAGTAACCACTTACCATCAGGTGGGCTGCTTGCTCGTTT
>DWNE01005424.1:0-14000 GCA_018249875.1 Cecropterus toxeus | reverse complement strand
TCCCGAACGCAGCCCAGCCGAGTTGGATTCTTCGAGTGACCTCCCTCTCGAAATTGGACTTACCCATCCGGACCGTTGGTCCCAGGTAAATTTATTCGTCGACAACTTCGAGAGGAGTGCCGTCAACAACTACCGGTACGAGTACCGGTACGTTTGTTTGTATAATATCTTATTTTTATTATTTCTTTTTTAATTTGTTTTTTACATAGCAATAAAACATAGCTCCAGTATCTTGCTTTAAATTTGCTTAAACATGAGGCTTGTTTGGCAATCTCAAGTATCTTTCATGTAAACTACAATATATGTACCTGGATCTAAGTTTAAGTCGCTATTTATATTGATAATTATAGTTAATAAAAAATATAATTGTTAAACTAGTAAAGATAAAACACTTTTTTAATCATTCCTTTAATCATTTAATCAATCAATTTATTATTTGTGTTGGTAAACTACTTAATATCACAAACTTATTTACGTAACTTATTGTTATTAAATCAGTAGTGTATAGGATAAAGTTCTTCCCAAACTCCGAAGCGTTCTTCAGAAAGATTTTCGTGCGTGGTCAATGCTGGGTCCATGCGTAAGTAGGTGCGTTTGTCTGGAGTCATGGGTGGCCACCGGAGGGCGCTCAGCTCGGGGGTGTCGCCTATGGGGTTTGGGTCACTGGGGAAAGTAATAATGTATTAGAATTGTAAAAATAAATTTCAGGTGGTAGAACTAGTGTAGTTTGACCGGGGAGGTACCACCGCCACACCAATTTTAACATGAAGCAGTTCTTGCGTTCCGTTGAAAGGGTGTGTTTGCCGGTTCACTTATATATGAGACGACCATCTCAGTTCTCGAGAGTAGCAACGCATCACTGATCGACTTCAGATAAAATCCCTGTTCTATATGAAGTTGCTTACAGATGTCTATGGGCAGCAGTAGCCACTTACCATCAGGTGGGCTGCTTGCTCGTTTGCTGCTTCAATCTGATAAAAAAATGGCATTGTCTTATTTTTCAATACAGGGGCACAATAAAGGGGCTCCGGAATAAATAAATTACAAAAATTATAGCCAATCAAAAATATGCCTTCATGGGACGCCTGGCAGCTGTGAAACATTGCATTCGCGACAACCACTAAATATATAGCTTAACGAAAATAAAGCCATCTACGAATGGTACCACGCACTAAGTCGAATAGGATACTGACTTACTTTAATATGATGGCGCTGATAAGTTGGCGCTAAAATACATAAATGAACGCATTAGGATTACCTGGGCCTATCTAAAAAGAACTAAAAAGTCTTCCGGTTTGAAGATTTTTACTTCACATCTTCACACTTAATTAAGGGGCAAGACCGCCGAGGCTTAGTCGGTATATAATGAGTTAGGCCCAAAGCCTTTATAAACGCCTGTAGTGGGTGTTTAAAAGTCAATATGACAGTGGTTTTAAAGAAGGTAAATACATACCCATATCTAGCAAAGTTGTACCATACAGCAGTCATGATGTCCACCATCTTGGAGTCCCGGCTGTCGTCCGCCGGGATCTCCGGGAAGCGGTAGCTCAGCGTGAACAAGTAAATCAGGTCATCGTGATGAGCTGACGCTGGAATAAATTGCTATATAGTTTAGGCAGGCGTTTATATACAAAAGAAGGTTTATCTGATTGAAGTAGCAATCAAGCATGCAGTGTAACTTATGGTAAGTGGCTACTGCCACACTAGAACACGGGTTTTAACTAAAGTCGTTCACAGATGCATTACTACCCCTGAGGACTAAAATGATCGCCTCATATGATAAAATAACAATAAAAAGAAAATCATGAAAATTATCCTTTACATTTGCCTGATAAACCTGGAAATTCGCGCATAAAGTTAAAAATAAAATAAGATCATGTCAGAGGGGAATGGAGAGAAGTGTTATGAAAATAAGAAGAATACAGAAGGTCGAAAGGTCGGAAGGTCGCCTCATATAGTCGAATACAAATACCACTTTCGTCAACAAATTCACCGGATCATTACGTTAGGATGCGATATCCGGTCATGGGAGATGATCATGCCTGGGGAGCGGCCGTGCTCTGACAGTCTAACTTCGAACCTTGATGAACCATGATTATGAGAAAACTTTAATAGCGTGATTCAGAATCTTGTGGCTTTATCTTTTAATGAATTAATGTTTAACTGTTTAACTACAAGTTTTCAAATTCATATCTACCATGTTATTATGGTCCGCAATATGCACTTAAATCAATGTGAGTCACGCCTATAATTGGCATACATACCTGCCTATTATACATGATGTAGAACCTAAGTATGAATATTTGTATGTATTGCTGTTGGTGTGTTATTATGAATAAATAAATAAATCAATTAATCTTACCAACAGGTTTCTTAGTATCGGGGTCTTCATAATGGCTGTGGTTGCCGATGTGGGCAAACTCGTAGTAGTACACTGGCTGGGGTGAGTGGCGGCACATCAGATTTGCCATCCTGTACAAGATTTGTCAACAGTTTTTGTTATCTGTATGTATAATATGTATTTATGTTAGTGGTTTAATTGAAATAAATAAACAGAAGCACGATAAACGCACTTAAAAGTCAAGGGACATTTAAAGATAGTACCTACTCTACACAGAAGGTAGGTTATGATACATAAATTCACCAGATGGTAGAACCGATGTAGTTCGACCGGGGAAGTACCATCGCTACACCTATTTCTAGCGTGTAACATTTCTTGCGTGAAGTGGAAGGGTGTGGTTGCCGGCTCACCTTTATACGAGGCGACCATCTTAGTACTCAGGAGTAGCAACGCATCAGTGATCGGCTTCAGATCAAACCCCTGTTCTATATGAAGTTGCTTTCAGATGTCCATGGGCGGTAGTGACCACTTACCATCAGGTGGACTGCATGCTCGTTTGCTACTTTATTCTTATATGTAAAAATATTAAACTCCAATTTCATCTCTATGAAGGACCCTCAAAGAAAGTCCAATGGTCTACACCATGATAAATTTATATTACATAGAAATAGTAAGCGAGCACGCCGCTGTGCCGCTTTAAATAGTCTAAGAGCTACACTCACGGATATCTATTGAAAACGTAAAAGTCAAATTAACGTCAGTTCCTTATTAACTGACTTCGAAAAGGAGGTGGTTTTATGTTTGACTGTTTGGCAAATGGAGATCTTCCGCCAAGCTAGGTAATAATGCCTGGGGTGCGGCCGTGCTCCGACAGTCTCCGTTCGGAACTTGTGTATATGCACGACGTTGAGAAAACTCCGATAGCATGATTAAGAATACGGTGACGTCATCTGTAGATGAGTAGCGGGAGGTCGCCACAACTGTATGTATTTTTTTTACGTCGATAGGAATAAAAGTAGGATTAATTATAAAACTGTAATTATATAAACTGTAATATTATAATAAACTTGTTTGTTTTTGGAGTCTCTTGGCGTTGCTAATTATGTTAAAGCTGGATTAATGATGTGACTTGGCATTTTGGAATAATCGATTTTTATATTAATCGATTTTATTTTAATCAAACAATCGATTTTCCAAAAAAAAATATGTGTTACAAAAAAATATCGATTTTATAAAAATCGATTTTTATTATAATGTTAGCCCCCCCCCCAAATACTTTTTGTCATTTAGTGGACATTTTTTATGCAAAAAATGTGTTTTTTTGCATAAAAAATGTCTATATATAGTTGTATAATAATATATTGTTCCACGCACATTTAATCAACACACAATCAATCATCATCAATTTATATCGTAAAATTCATCAATCGATTAATTGATTTATTAAATAATCGATTATTCACATCCCTACGCTCGATTGAAGGTAAATATCCATAAGAGACCAACCTGTGGACAGGGAAACTCGTGATACTATCAGCGTAGAGCCGTCCCAGGGCTTTAGCACTCTTCTCATCGTTGGCCAGGGGTTGGTTGTGAAGGTACTCCTCCCTCAGCCGCTTGACGGCTGGGTAAGGCTGGTCCCGCGGCAGCATGAACGAGATGGGTGCCACACGGTCCCAGTCTTCGTTGAATTGTCTGCGGAGGGTCTCGTTACGAAGCGGGTCTGGATTAGAGTAAAACGTTGTTAGTAATTTTAACACGTCAAGGCCATTTTATCGGCTTGAATTGCTTTCATTTTTTATTTATGGTTTTGAATCATTGTATTAGGGAAATAAATAATATTAGGAAAATTTTTAATTCTTATTTTTTACAGTAATTTAAATTTAATCTGTTAAATCTAATTCAATTTAAAAACAATTTACTTCATGAATTTGAATTCATATTAATTTGTTTGTCCACTTTAAATATCATATTTAAATAATCAGATTATCATCGTCAGCTTCAGTACCATGAATGCCTTGTTCACCTGTAAGCCCATTCAGTTGTTCATCTGTTCACTACCGTCCGTGGACATTTGTAAGCCTGAAAATTTATACAGAACAGCGATTCTACACTTCGTCAATCACACATGAATTCCTACTCTCGAGGACTAAGATGGTCGCCTCAAATGAAAGTGAGCCGGCATCAATACTCTTCCACCCCACGCAAGGACTGCTTCACGCTAGAGATAGGTGTGGCGGTGCCATACGTTCTACTATCCAATCCATATTATAAACTCACTGTAAGCCAGCCAGAAGAACTCATCAGTGGTGGTGCCGATGATGAAAGGAACCGCGTGCATCTTGTTCTCCCGGATGGCGTCCATTGGTTGGATGGGCAGGAACCGCTCCTGCCCGAAGTCGGGTTCTACCACCGGCGTGTAGATACCCAGGGGGTCGAATCCAAATTCCTGGAATTAAAAAAAAAGATCATAGGTTTTATTCCTTCTTTTGTACATAATAGGGTTGCTATCATGGATGGGGACCTTGGAGGTGAGGCGCCTTGCTGTTGGCGGGGAGTTCCATGCTCCACATGTGGGGGGGGGGGGTCTGCGGGATCGGCATAACCCAGCTGCTACCCCGGGCGGTTGGGTATCAATGAGGATTACCCACTTTAAAAAAAAGGGTTGCTATCATAGGCAAAACATAATATTAGACCACAGTTACAAAAGATCTATTATCTGATGATAATTGGCTACTACCACCTAAAGACTTTGCCACCATCAACATATAAGACCAGTTCTACCTGCGGTAGACTATAAACTAAGTTGGAACGTATTGGATAAGTATCTTCGGATAAGTCAATAAAGAACCTTACATTATAAATAGGCCGTGACCGTCCAATATCTCTCCAATCTTTGGTCTTCAGACAATCGATCATGGCCTTGGTGCTGTCTTTAGGACAGTTGAGGTAAGCGGCCTGTTTCTCCGCCAGATGGCGTTGGTGAGTGGGATTTGGAACCTTGAGCGTAGCAGAGCCGCTCATGGAGATTCCTCGGTGAAATAGACCTGGAAAAATAATAATAATAAAATGTTATGCCAACCTGTCTTCAGATAGTTAAAAAGGCGTGAAATGCCGTTTAACAACTCGTGAAATATAAAAAAAAAAATCTGAATGAGTCAAATGCAAAATCTTTTGCAGTACAATAATAACATGTTGGACTTGTTGGAAATTAAAATCGATAGCCATCATTTTCTTTTAATTTACTTAGTGAAAAGTATATTTTTTATCATTTATAATTTAAAATGATTATTTCATCTTAGAAAAAAAACGTTTGCTCAATTGAACAAACATATTTATTAAATATATTCAAATGTTGACCAAAACGCCTGTTTAATGTAAAAAAAAAGAATTCAAGCTAAAATATAAAATTCCATTTATACAGTTTACTAGCTGCGGCACGCAGTTTTACCCACGTTTATTAGAGAACAATCTATTAATAACAAACAAACATAGCGTGTTATATAGCCTAAAGCCTTCAGCGGCAAATTAACTATTTAACACAAAATAATTTTTCAATTTGATCCAGTAGTATCTGAGATTAGTGCGTTCAACCAAACAAACTTTACTGCTTTATAATATTTGTATAGATAGTATAGATTGAAATGTTGACTAAAAGCCTGCGTAATGTAAAAAAAGAATTCTTTTCAACCTAAAAATATAACTCTATTTATATAGTTTCTTTAAGAGTCAGTAACTTTTCAAAAGTACTTACATTTAAACGTCTTGTACACCCTTTGTATCCTAAAGAATTACCTTTTGACATAGGTGATATCATGTGCAGCATGACGCTGATGGAACCAGCACTGCAGCCCGCGATGGTGACCAGCTTACTGTTCCCACCAAAGGCCCCGATATGCTCCTGTACCCACTTGAGAGCAGCCACCTGGTCCTTGAAGCCAAGGTTACCTGGAGCTAGTGCATCGCCTGTGCTTATGAAGCCTGGAAGAAGAAAGGATTCCTTTCAAAAACGTTGTATACACCATATCCAGGGCAGATCGTGACTTAGTGGAACCCTGGTCTAAAACTACCGCGGGGTCCTTTTCTCTATGGTGATGTAGTGTATAGGTAGGTACTTAGCAAAAAAAAAAACTCGGCTGTTTTTTTGTTACACGTAACGCCATAATTATGATATTACGTCTCTAATTATTTTTAACAGAGGCGCCCTCCCTGTATCCATGGTGCCCTGGGCTGAAGCCCAAAAAGCCCATAAGTAAGTCCGCCCCTGACTATATCGTTCTGATACACGGTTCCGTAGGTTTGATCCCCGATCAGACAGATATCTGAACGATTTCTATTCTGAGTCTGGGTGTTTTGTCGATTTGTCGTTGTGATTCGTCGATTTGTGGTCGTGAATCAGTCAGGAGAAAATCCTAGTGCCTGGCTATGAGTGCAAAAAACAATATGTACGCGGTTATAGATTATTTCCATCATATTTGTCCTAAACTTATACGTCTATCAAGGTTTGAAGCCACTATCGACTCACTTATTTTTCCATAGTTTTGGAAAGAGTGCTTTTCACGGTGGCCTATCCGAAGGATGGATAGATATAACTCAGCTTCGTCAATGGCGATACACAATGAATCAGAGCCAAATGCATGCGTTCATCAACTAGTAGAAGTTCATTGATAGACATATCTCTCACCTAAACAGTGTTTAACTGTCCGTGTTGAACTCAAAAAAATAAATGGAAAAGGTTCTTAGACGCTGATATTCCTTTTTTCCAGGATTTAATTCCTTTCCTCAAAACATTCATTGTTTACGTATTCAGTTACACCCTGCAAAGTACTTTGCGAGAATTCAGGAGGTATTCGATTTCCTAGAAATTGCCCAGGTAAAGAGGATACCCCTCGAGGCCCGAATATCCCTTTCCAATCGCCCTTATGTTGTCTTAGCCGTAGCACATGAGACACTGGAGTGTAAAACGTCCCCGTTATTTTGTACTTTGCGATGATGAGCTAAAACGTAAACAATGATTGTTTTCAGAAATCTTAATAATCTCGTAGTAAAGGCCTACATAAACAAAGTTGAGCAAATTGATGCCAAAATCGCAGCTGAAGAAAGCAGGAGATAAATATTTAGTCTTACCAAGAGTACCAAGCCTGTAGTTCATGGTGACGAGCACGACATCCCGGTCGAGCAGGTAGTGCGGGCCGGCGAGGTCGCTGCGCCCCGTCATGGAGTAGAAGCCTCCAGGATGGATGAAGACGATCACTGGTAGTGACTTGGATCTGGTCATAGTTTATATATTTGTAATTTAAATGTAAATATACGAAAGAGGATGATTGGAATTACCGAGGATCTTCGTAAGCTTGAAAACTGAAGTCAAAACTGGTAACATTGTTAAAAATAGTAAAACAAGGAACCCGACTGCTTAAAATGAGTTTTTATTCATAATTATATATCTAATTTAACGCTTTATATGGGTTTTCGACAAAATAGTCAAGTAAAAGTATTCTAATTTATTTTCATTGATACCCATATTGTCGCGATAATAAAAAAGTCGTTCCTCCGCTTTTTCCATATTTGCACGCGCCATTTTTAAAAATTGTATAGCCTATGTCTCTTTGTAAACTGAGACAATTCTAATGATACGTCATAAATGTCACAATCCTTGAAGCCGTTTGTGCTGTAGCGCGTGAGCTGTAAAGTAACATAGACTATGAATAATTTTAAAAATGGCGCCTGTAAATAAAAAAAGGAGAGGAAGGGAATAAATAGACGTATTCTTACAAAAAAACATAAAAAGACATTATTACTTATCACGATCAGCTGGCGTATACACGTTGATGGTGAGGCAGTCTTCATCCACTTGGTACCCTGGAGAGGCACGTATGGGACACGCTGGACCATCCTTAGTCGCATCCACCGGATCCCTGTAGTTATAAATCAATCTTGGCGGCTGAAAGTAATGGAAAGGTTATTAGTATTCTCTATTGCCTTTTTTGACAAAAGGGGATCTCTCGCCAGGCTAGGTGATCACACCTGGGGAGCGGCCGTGCTCCAACAGTCTCTGTTCGGAATATGCTCGATGTTGAGAAAACTCCGATAGCGTGATTCAGAATACGGATACATCATCGCTTGATGAGTAGCAGGAGGTCGCCACAACTTCTATCCATGCTGTCGTAAAAGGGACATCTAAGAGACTAACATTAACACATTAACCAGGAGATAAAAATAGCAGTTTTTCGCGTGAAGCAGTTCTTGCGTTTCTGTGGAAGGGTGTGATTGCCGGCTCACTTATTTATGTGATCTACTTCAGATAAAACCCCTGTTCTATATGAAGTTGCTTACAGATGTGCATGGGCGCCAGTGGCTACTTACCATCAGGTGGACTGCATGCTCGTTTGCTACTTCATAGTGATAAAAAAATATTAGGACATTATTTTAGAAAAATCTTAAGTGGAGTAGTAGTAATACCTTATTTAAGCTGTAATTATATGGGGGCCGCTTGCCCTGGGAAGTAACTGAAGGAACGCAAGGGAAGCACCGGTGAGTTCTATGTGAGATTCCGGGGTTTCTATATGCACATTGAGGCCACCGAGGGGATTGTAGTAAGTAAAAGTTTCACATAACTCTGTTTTTTCCCCAAAATGGTGGGTTATCTTTTGAAGGTTTCCCTATATTTTCTGACTAGATATTTATTCTTACCTGAAATCTAAGCTCTCCAACCGGTGGCTCAGCGTACCGTATTCCACGGTAGGTCTCGATCAGCCGCCCTCGCCTGGTCTTGTTGAAGACACCCACAAAGGAGCCTTCAAACGATTCTGCCACTGGTTGCTTTCGCGTCTCTACATAGAGATATGAGTTACATAAAGATCTTACCAACAATTCACCTGCTAAAAATTCACCTTTCTTTTTCCTCGATTATGCAAAGTGGGGGGAGTGGGGTCAAAAAATATCTTGAGACACTGAGAATAAGTAACAATAGATATTTCTTTATTTTTTTTTATTTTCCTCTTCTTTCCTTCAAACTCAGACAGTTTGAAATCACATCAAAAGAGTAATTATGAATTTAAGGAATTTAAAATATATTCATAGTTCATTTCATGAAGTAATATTTACTAAAATCATAGGTAACTTTTACGTGGTCAAGTGTGCTACCTTCAGTAGGAATTCCATAAATTTGCAAGTATTAAATTACCGTTAAACGTATGCCAATTTTCATGTTACATTATTTACAAATATAGGTGAAACCACGTGTAAAGCTAGTTGTTGTTAAAAAGTCTTTAGTACGATATCAATACTACTTTATTCCTACTTATGTATTTTAGAAAGATTCCTTACTTCCACAATATTAAGTAGATAATAATTTACCAAAATTTAATGCAGACTTTATATAAAAATGAAAATATGGTATATCAACTAACCCGTTTTTGTTGTTACCGGCTCATTTGCATTTGCACACACAACACAACATAAAACCATGCAAATAACGAGCGCCTTGTCCATTTTCCTCAAAGGTCCGCTACCAACTGACTTATATGAATGAATGAATCTTCTATGAGTTGATGATTGACGCTGCAAAATAAATAAACATGGCAGTTCACGCCTAATATGGAACATGGTAGCGTAGACGTATAATATGGATTGTAGCCTTTGAGATTCGGGATTTCGGGGAAGAATAATGATTCTTTGGGTCCGGAATTCGAATCCCGGAAACGAGACTTCCTTTTCTTGAAGTTGTTTGCGGGTAAAATACCAAATATCTAATTTGTCCTTTCAACTGGGTCATTTTATCGTTAATACTCGTAATATTAAAATGGATTAATTCCGGGAAAACATTAGTGTAAACCATATATATTTTGTTGGTATCTGAAAGTCATTTGTAATGTAGGTACCTACCTACTAGCTGTGCCATGCAGATTCACCGGCATTTATTAGAGAACAATCTGTTTAAAACCAAACAAATAGGTGATATAGCCTAAAGACTTCCACGATAAATTTACTATTTAACACAAACATATTTTTCAATTCCAACCAGTATTTCCTGAGATTAGTGAGTTCAACCAAACAAACTAATTAACTTTATTAATTAACTATTATTCTAAGTTTTCGATATTGTTGAATTAAAAGTAAGTCACTGATTGTATTTAACCTGCCTTAAATACAAAGGTCATAAGATACTTATCCGAGACATTCCAACTTAGTCCTCAGGAGTAATAACACTTGTGTGGTCAAGCTTAGGACTCTGATCTTTTCTAGGTTTAATTATACAAGTCCATGGGCGGCAGAGGCCACATACCATCAGAGGAACTATGCTCATTTGCTACTCCTATATTATAAAATTCAAAAGCAAGAAATATTATGTGTATTAACTTATACTCCTACTTATATTAACGTAAAAAGGAAATAGGTATTACTTATTCTTTAAAATTATTGCATACGAATTGTTCATGTGCTCCGCTAGATGTCGCTACGTAGTTTCGTATTTGAAATGAAACAGGTATTTTGGTAGATTAACGTATGATTCTGTATAAAAAACTGAAAAATACATCTGCATTTTAATTAAAGCTAAATTAAAATTAAATTAATTAATGCAACGGATTTTCCTCTTGGACAATTGGAGAACATAAAGTACTTTTAAATTTGTTCAATTGCAATTACTTATTCAATTGAGGTTAAATGACACATGAGGAAAATCTGTTAAAGTAAGAGCAGGAAATATGAGGGATAATCTAGAATTCTAGACTTTATGCCATTAAGTCTATATTAATTAAAAAACAGACCTACAAATATTTAATTTATTCTATTTCTATACGTAAGTAGCTATATACAATTTAATTTTACTAATTAAGTTATTCTCCTTAGATTCCTTGTTATTTTCATTTTTCGTAATTAACAACTAGTCTTTTAGTATCAGTGACCTGCGGTTTCACCTGCATTTAAACAAATCACATATAGGTACCTATTTTAATAATTTTTCACAGAGATGATGGCTTTTAATGGAATAAATACAAAATATAACCCTTAAGATACTGATTACATAAATAAATCGAGGTCAGTAAAATGTATAAATATGTCCATAAGTTAGTTGTTAAGTATATTGTAGTTGTTAAAATATTTATAACTTACCCAAATAGTTGCCCAAATTCATTCAAACAAATACGAACTTGTATATTTTCACATAGATTTCACGTCTCGTTACCGCTTGTATATTTATGAGAAAACCGTTCATATAATTCGATGTCAATAATCCCAAGAGAAAGTACTTGTCTAGAAAGCAAAAGACTAAACCTAGTATTACTCGAGTTCAAATATAACAGTTATATGTAAACATAATCTTGAACGTCCTTAACTAATTTCAGAGTATTGTTTTCATTATTTTCCATATTGTAGGTATATTTACGATTGTTGAAAGGTTAAGAAGAGGCCAAGGCAATGTTATGGTACTTATTACGTTGTTGGGTTATCGATATATTGATAACTGTTCATCAGTACCTATTTAAAAGGAAAAAAAATGAACAAATGCCTAGCAGTATATGAGTTTTCTTGGAAATAGTCAAGTAAAAGTATTATAGTATATATATATTTTGAATGCTCTATTTACCAGTTTTCATTTGATACCCATATTGCCGTGATAATAAATAAAACGTCGCTCGACATTTTTGTTTTCCCTTATTTGTAGGCGCCATTTTTAAATATGATATATTACAGCATGTGGCGACCTCATTTTATATGTTTTATGTTCTTTAAAAACTATTTGGAATATATACAAATAAACAAATATATTATTGACAATAGAAAGAAAATTTATGGTGATATTGTTTAATATCTGAGGAAGACGCAATGTTTTAGTTCACTATTATTTTATTGTAAATACTTTTATTATTTGTATTTTTGTATATAGTAAATATAGGTGTGAAAACAGTGCATAGAATAAAAAGTGATAGGAAAGGGTCCTTTCGCCCTATAAGTCACGTCGCTTTCTAAACGGTTTAACGATACGATTCTGACGATATGTCATAATTGTCACATTGCCATATGGACATACATACATACATACGCTCGAAAAACATTACCCTCCTTCTGACGCAGTTGGGTAAAAACAAATTCTTTGTTTATAAACACAAACCAATAAGGAAAACCGCGTTATTGCTCGCAGGGAAGCCCAGACCTTGATCTTGTTAGACGCGAACTGAATACGAATGAGTCATACTATTTTTATTTGTTTATACCTATTTTTGTAAAAAAAAAAATATTACTTCTCCGTGGGGTAATTTTATTTTAAGTGTGGGGTTGGTTGTAAGGTCGTTGCCAGCGATTTAAGGTACTAAAACTTAAAACTTCTCAAAAATCTTTCTTTTTTTGTTTTTGAAAAGGAAACCTTCAAAGGGTACCCGTAGCCATGGAAGCGACGTCAAGTCATGTAGGATTCTCACCCACTTAAACCGGTGGACGACTTCAGCGCTACGAAAAGAACTCCGGGATCTCCAAAGGAACGTACCTGGAGTCCTCTGAGCGCATAACCCCGTTGGACTTTACAGGTGTGTTTAAAAGTCCACCACACTATTTAGTGTTTATGACGATATACGACCACATATATCGCCGTCTCTTCCGGGGTCGGTGGCCGGCCGGTTTGAACTCCTACTCTTGCCTCCTTTTACGACAGAATGGGGCTACCTATTCAGGTCACGCAACTATGATTCTAGGAAATATACGTAAATTCGATTGCAATATTTCATATCACGGAATATACAAGAGCAAACAAAAAAAAATGTTTCTATAAATTCAGTAGTATTTCTTTGCACCGAATTCAACACACAGACACACATACAAAAAATCAGAAATACATATCTATTAATTACTTATTATCATAATTATGTAACGAATTGCAAAAATACACACGAAACTATCATTTTTATTATACATACGAGTATATCTAGATATGGATATATCTAGAGATGGACCTGGATGTAGGTCATTGGTTGTTCTTAGAAGTGTAGACAAAGAGCGCAAAGAACTTAACTAAGTGGGACTAATCAGTCACAAAACGAAAGTATGTTATGTCAATTAGTTACTTTTGTAAAACATTAGTGCTACGGTTTTGGTCAGTAGTTTTAGTTGAAGTAACTGTAATATTTAGATATAGTTTTGTTCTATTATATAGAAGTAGAAGTTGGAATGTGTATATCTAACGAGGGGAGAAAAGACCGTCAGACTTATTTCTAGCGTGTAGCAGTTTCTGCGTTTCGGTAAAAAGGTGTGGTTGCCGGTTCACTTTATATTCTCGGCTTAGTCCTCGAGAGTAGCAACGCTTCTGTGATTGACATCATATAGAACATCTGTTCAATATGATTGCTTAAGTAGGTATATACACGGGCATAATCATCTCGAACGGTTATGAGTTGAGGTTCTGACCTTTGATTTTTTTTTAAATATGAAGTAGCGAACGAGCAATCAATCTACCTGATGGTAAGTGGTTACTGCCGCCCATGGACATATTATGCAAGCAACTTCGAGATAGATGTCAGAAGTCGACCACAGATGCGTTGCTACTCCCGAGGACTGTGATGGGAGATGGTCGCCTTATATAAAAGTAAGCCGGCAACCACACCCTTCCAGCGAAACGCAAGAACTGCTTTATGCTAGAAATAGGTGTGGCGGCAGCGGATCCCCC
>DWNE01005423.1:0-14000 GCA_018249875.1 Cecropterus toxeus | reverse complement strand
GGTTCTCTTCTGGAAGCAGCACCTCCACACCTAGTTCTGCTTAATAATAACAGTTATGCGTTGTGTTCTAGTCTGAAGGATGTGGTAAGAGAGACAAACTTATTCGAGGCGTTCTAACTTAGTTCTCATGGGTAGCAACGCATATTTGGCTAGTTCATAAAAGACTGATCTTATTTGGGGTTGATTACAGATGTACATGGGCGGCAGAGGCCATTTACCACCAGGTGGATTGCATAGTTGTTTTCTGCTTAAATGGATGCTGCATGGTTGGGTTCTTTACAATAACTGGGAAACATACTCCACCAAGCTGCCCAATACGGTTGGTTAGTTAATACTTAATAGAGAAATGGAGTGGCTGGCTCGTGCTGGACGCTTGCACTTGTGAGATGTAAGCACTGTTAAATAATTATCTAAAAAAACAATCGAAATCGTATATGGTAAGTGGACTCCGTCACCTATAAACTCCGTAAACAAGTTTATATAGAACAGAGGTATCTGATGTCAATTGCAGATAAGTGGCTTCTCCCAAAGACTAAGATGGTCGCCTCATATGAAAGTGAACCGGCAACCACACCCTTCGGGGCAAGGGTGTGTTTGCCGGTTACAAATTGCAAAAACTGATTCACGCTAGAAATATGTGTGGTGATGGTACTTCTGCAGTTGGACCATACTCGTTCTACCATATTATATACAGTTTAGATATAGTTTTTACGTAGAGATTAGTGTTACGTAAGTCTATTTACTATGTTATAAATAGAGCAAGGACAAAGACCTGTATGTGGGGCACAGGGTAGAGACGCCGGCGACTGCGCGGCGCCAGGGGCGCCGAGATTGCCAATGTTGCGGATTTTACGATCTATCACATTAGGGTTGAACTTTTTGGTAAATTGTACACGAGAAAATTGCTAAACAAAACATTTTAAATTACGTAATATGTCCAATCTAATCTGTTCAAAAGTATGTTGCTAAGAATATGCCCCATTAAAATTTTTGTTCGTATACTTTTATATATTAATTTTAAATATAATATAAATAAATGAAATACACGTTTTTATTTGATACCTAATTCCGTACGCGTATTTATCGTTATTTTTTATATTTAGTTAATACTTTTAGTTTTTCCCTATTTTGCGTGACTGAGACAATGGTAGGAATTTTTAGCTTAGCATCCGGAACGTTGACAACCCTAGTTTAACAAACTGAGATAAAACATCTTCGTCTCTTGGTGAAATGTACGATAAAATGTTTTTTTTCGTTTGCAAACCATATTGTATATTTGTTGAGGTGATCGATTTCACTTTCAAACACACAACCATTTGAGGAGATCGAATCGGACAAACTTGAACAAACGTCAAAAATCCATGAAATTCCGCATGTTAATAAACAATATGGTATCTACAATTTTTTCACACGGTGTTCAAATAATTTCATTACTCGTCAACATCTTCAGTAAAAAAATCAAATTCTTCCAATTTACCGAGCAGAGCCCGAAAACCTTTGGTTTATGGTCTATTTTTAGCCCGAAACCAAAACCGAACTTAAAACCTTTTTAGGTTCTGACTTCGGTATGAATACGTACACAAATCTCTAGTGTTTAGCGATATTTTGCACATTTAGAGCACTTGGACAAGTTACCTCTTTATTTTTTTATTAAATACGGGTAGATAACAGGAAACACTTTAATATTGTTTTGTTATTAAAACATATAAAACTGACTGATCATTCGTAGTACCTACCTACATTCATTGGCATATGCTTACACGCCTGAAACCTGAAACGCCTGCGAGATAAATTATTGATTACAGCCAAATGCAACTCGAAACTTCACAATTGTATATTTTGGCTGAACCGAAAGGCTCGCGGCCTATTTTTGGCCGAAACCTAAACTTATTTTTTTGAAAAACGGAACTTTGGCCGGTTCTAATTTGTTCATATGGGATACAGATTGTGCAGAACTGTGTAATAACAAAAACTGCTATAAGAATAACGAACAAAGCCTGATGTAAACACCTATGTTTCAATTTTCAATTAAGTACAAGTCAGTGTTGAATAAACCTCTCATCACCTCATAATGAAGCGGTTAATTAAGCTCGCTCACTGAATATTTAAAGCAAAACTATTGAATTAACTTTGGGCTATAATTAATTCATCTTTCGTTACTGTACTGTATACATTACTGTTAAAGTCAACAGCTTTCATCAGTTTAAATTTTAATCAATTAAGGGTTTGTGGTTCTCATTATAAAGTGGAAGTCATTAATTATATTTAAATATATTTTTTTAAGGAAATGTGATATAATGAAGTTGTAATTAGATTTTTTGCAAATAATTCAAATACTGGCACTATTGGACTTTGTGTAGTATAAACCTGACGAAAACCATGTTAAAATTTTGAATTATTAAAAAAAATGTAGATATAGGACGCATATTACATTAGTCAAACTTGTCTTTTTAGATTGGTCAAAAAATGTTACCTATATATCTTTTTTATGTTAATAAATTTAACAGAATATTAATGTAATTTACAATGACACTACATTCATTCTTAGATTTATTTGTATCTATGTATTTAAAATACAGACAACTATGTATGTATGTTTTATAAGCTTGGTTCTAGGTTCAGAAGATGTCGCTCCTATTATCAAATTTATAATGATTGTCTAGAAAGAGACATCTCTCTATTTGTACATCAAGAAAGAGTACACACTTTGTATCTACGAGTATTTCTATTTTCACCCATATGACATAGATGGCGTTCTCAATTACACAAGGAAACATTTTCTTAAAGTGTCATTCGCTTGGCGCTGCGAGTGTCAGCGCTGCGCATAAAAAACTTTGAGGCCACGAAATTTGTCGCAAGTCATGTTTTATGAAATTCGCTTAACGCTGACGATTGCAACGCCAAGCAAATTTTTAGTGGCCTTTAAGTTAAGCACGTAGCATAGCGATTGAGTAGGTATAAGTTTATTTTATATACCTATCATTTAATCAAGATCATAATAGTATAAATAGTATTTAGATCAGATCGTTTATATTACTAATAAGAAACTCTTCGTCCATCAATTCCATATTTTAACAAGCTTTTATGAACCCTACTTCAGGGTTCATGAAGTTTTTATTTATAATAGCTTATGTTTTTTTGATTCGGTATTCTGCAAAAAATACCTTAATGTAAGTTTAGATTTTAGTATAATCGTAAACAGATGTTTGTATATTAATCATTTAAATAAATATAATTATACTGCTTATGTACGTACTTCTTCTTCTGTTTGTAACAGTAATGTTATTAAATATATATATATTTAATTAAATAAAATTGCTATCTATCCATGTTTATAAAAATGTTTTAGTCTGTTATTATATTACATGTCTGGCACTAACTTTTAAAAAGGTACTAAAAGGAAGGAATAAGGGTGTTGAAATAAAACGCTCCAGACCAAATTGGAACCAACTATTGCGTATTTATTGACATTCCGTCCAGAAAAGTTACATAATAAATATTTGATAGTTTAAAACTTTATTCAATTAGTAAGCGTGGAAACGAAATTTCAAAATGAGTGGCGCCCTCTGGCTATTCTAAAACGAATACAAATAAATCGCCGACTATGTGGCTATTGCTAATGGCGCGCTTGGCAGCCGGCGCCCGGCGTGAACTTGGCAACTTGGCGACCAATTGGCAGTAGCGTGTCCAATTGGCGGGCGGTCGAACGACTTGGCGGCTTACAGAGCTGGCTTGGCAGTAACGAGTGGTAAGCAGTTGTCTGTTGTCTGCTAGGTGTGCGTGGACCGAGGGCTCGGGTAGCCAGATGCGAGCCGCCAAGGGTCGTCGGCAGCCAGCGTTGCCAGCTTAAGACCGATCCACCATCAGCTCGAAGTGCACCGAGCCGCGCCGCTCGTACCGGTCGTAGAAGATGTTCTTCGCCCACGCCTTGCACTCGATGTTGATCAACACGCCCGCTGTAATGCAAACGTTTGTAAATTGTCTAATAGACACGCAGGGTGAGTTGATTTTTTTCAATTGGTTTGTGTATCGGTCGATCTTAGGCGAACACGTGTTTGTGGATACCATATAAAATGCTGAGATGTACTCGTAAAATTGCATTGTAAGGTATCTAATTCAAAGTAGTTTTCGCTCATTAGAAAAGAGGTTATCCTTAAAAGCCAGTAAATAGTGCAGGCAGTCTCATAGAAAAATAGTTTATAACTCAAACATATATTTTTAAATATATATAATATCTTATTTTAATGCCAATCCAAAAACGGACATCATATTTAAATAATTATAATGTATAGTTGTACTTAACATCTATACAGTGTAACAAGAAATACAAATACCGAAATTACAGTGTTTCAGCTTGTGACGAAATGGTATTGGATAACATATTTTATTTAACTTACTTCTGGGCTTCTCAAACAGCACGGCGACGAGGGGGCTGAGGTAACCCTCCTTGTTGGTGAAGGGGTAGTAGAAAGCGGGAAAGCCGCGCCGAGGAATGTACTGCACGGGACCAATGTTTTCCACGTCCGCCGGGTTCTCGCCCTCGCAGGAGACCCACACTGTATTGGCTTCGGGTTTTCCGGACTGGAATGTAAAAACACTAATTTGTAAAGAATTGTTACAACTGAACATAATTATAGTCTCTAATGTTAAGTAGACAAGCCTGAAACCATATAAAGTCAATTTTCTTCGTTCCATACTGAAAATATGTGTTACATCGGCGCACATTACTTCACCGCACGCGTAAAAATAGACTGTATCATAATTATTTTTTCAATCATATGATATGCATACCTTAAATTCGTTTGCTTTTTAATAGTATAATCTCTTAAGAATATTTCTCCTTTTACTTACGACAAGTTTAATGTGCTGTTTCAGGTCTTCAGGCATGATTTGAGGTAGATCTTCAGTATTGTTGTACGGCTGAGGGGTCCAATTGAATATCTGAAAGAATACATTTAAAATACTTTCGGTAACTATGACTTCTAAGTATTCTAGGTCTTATTTATTACGTTAAAAATCTGCAAATATATGTATGTATTTATCTAAATAGAACCCAAACGACCGATGAATGGCTGGATACAACTATGTAACCTTGTGTTGTTAGGTAAAATCTATTTACTAGTACGGGTATTTTCTATCACGCAGGTTCATGCCCGCATGCGGTCCTGCTTTTTTTTGCAATATCCCTCATGTCGGTGCTTTTGCATCCCAGCATCATCTTACCTTCACATACACATGAAGCAGGTATACGAGTACTTCAACGGGTTAATCGACACAATTATGGTAACATACGCACACAGACGCAAGTCCGCGTGGAATGAAAAGGCCCCAGTCCAAGTTTAGAAATTGAAAAACAGAAAATATAATTCACCATTAATACTTTAAGCGCTTTAAACGCTTTCTACACTTATAGCCCCACAGTAGGATTTTCTTCTGTGTCGTGGGTGCAATAGACACACAAAGACGAATACACAAACACCCAGACCAAAAACAGAAATCTAAACTCATCATTCACATTTCTGTCTGGCCGGGGATCGAACCCGGGTCCCACTGCGTGTTAGACCGGTATGGTAACCGCTCCGCCACGCGGGTCTTCATATACTAACTTACCTTGTTGAGCTTTAAGAACACGCAGGGGCCGGCCTCTTCGTAGTTGTACTGATTAGCGGAGGTGCAGGGGTGGAACTCGTCCACGGGCACGTCGCAAACCTGCTTCTCTCCCAAAGCACTGGATGTAGCCGTGCAAAGGACGCGGTTCTCCGCGCCGGGGGCCTCGCCGCTACCACTGCCCTTCTTGCGATATTCTATATTATGAAGATTTTGATTTATTAAAATTAAAAATATAAACATAACAACTTTAATAGGTACTATGTTCATTTTATGCAAAAAGTGAAAGCTTGATGGTATACCATATAGGTATAGCCAAATCACCGGCCAAGATAGGTTAGAAGAGGCCGTGCTTCGACAGTTTCGATCCGGAGCTTAAAAATAATATGAAAAAAATGAACAGTGACATTTGATACCGTTATTCAGAAAAACTAGTGGCCATATCTTTTTGAATTACAAGAATTCACCACATATAGTTCACTTTAGAAGTCAATTATTAGAATTTCAATAAAGGAAATTAATTGCTATTCCCAAAGAATATCTGATGATTATATTATTATTATGATTATAGGAAACATGAATGATCTATGGACTTACAAAAAGTTCATACAATCGGCACTTATTACATTATACAAGTTAGAAGTAGGAGATCATAAGGCCACTTAGGATAGTATCAAATAGTTAATTTATAAAAACATGTACTAGTTACATTCAAAATATACTGGTAGCAGTTAATCTGATGATCCTCATAATAGTTCTTGTAATCCGTATTGAGTGACACAGATCTCTACAACGCAAACCTAATAAGTCACGCCGTGTTACGACATTGATGTAACCGATTTATTAGAACCTATTACAGTAAAATAATCTATAAGGATAGGTCTTCTATTAATACGGATTTTTTGTATTTTGAGCCTATTAGATTTAATGGTAATTTGTATCTAAAAACGTAAAACAAGTACTACGTTCTACAGGAAGTAAATACTGGGAATACCCAGATTTTTTCACTTCGTAGCTTATAGTTTTCTTCATTTTTATTTAAGATCTGTAAATATTTCCAAGTGCTTTAAAATATAATTTAATATTTTCACTTAAACCCTAATCTTAATCTTATTGAACTCATTTTTTCATTGGTAAAAAGAAATCTTTCTTATATGAGGTCTGTATTAACTAAGATTTAGGGCTAATAATACTCACGGTCAAGGAAGTCGTCGATGACAGTGGCCCACTTAAGCACGGAGCCCTTATCATTGGCCCTGTAGTAGATCAGGGTGCTCTCGACGTTAGCTGAATCCGGCATGGGTCGGAAGCCAAGTCCTGGTGGCAAGAAGGTGGAAAGAAGTTATTTGATACTTAACTGAACATAAGTGTTGTTAATAATAAAAGTTAATTAAATATATATACATTAAATTTTGGTCGAAGTATATGTAACCGTGGAAGTCCAAAAAAAAATTAGAGATAATCTGATGATGAGTTCCGAAGAAGAAATATTTGTATTATTATAAAAAAAAAAATGATTATGAGGAGTAGCGGACAAGTGTCATGACTTAATTGAGCCACTATAGGCTGCGGACAACAGTAAATACTTATAATGAAAGAATATCTGTCATATCTTTATGTATCGCTTTAGTAGTAAGATAAAGCTGTAGAATGGTGTTTCTGAAACTGGGTGATCTCAAACAGGGGTTGTCCTATTTAGAGGGCGATTGTTTATCTGTATTTTTTTCAAATAAGTAAAAAATATGTATAGATGTTTTTTTTCGAATTATCTAGAGGGCGCTGGAAAATAAATGCTAAAAGTGGACAATAGATGTTTTAGAACCTCTCCTGCATAATCTCCACATTCAAACTTTTGATTCATTGTTCTTTCTCGTTCGCTTTCTCGTTTGTTCTCTCTGCGACGTAGAGAGATCTTAACACTTATAGATTAAGAACGATTTGGTTTGAAGAGAATACAATTCCATTACCTGGATTGCTTCCAATCAGGGAGCTGTCCATCTGCCACTTAGGTTTCTTTGCGTCGAGGGTCTGGTAGAAGGTGACCAGCATCGCGGCAAAGAATCCCACGAGGATGGCATAGAAAATTAAGTAGAACAACAGGATCTTTGCTGGAAATAAAAGAAAAATATTTTTAAACAAAAATAAAACCGACTTACATATCTGTATTCGCTAATAAAACTTAAAAATAATTAAAACAAACATAGTTCACAAATTGGCGCACAATGCTTTCGATGTACCACGATGTAAAACTGAGTCCAATATGAGCGCCAAATAGAAAATTTGCACTGTTCCCTAAGTTAAATTAAACGTAACCAATGAAAGAAAGTAAAAAACTGATTAATACTTTCTGAGAAGTGCAATTTAAATCATTAGAATAAACATTAAACCGTGTTGTATGGAAACATACCTTGAAAATATATGAACCATCATATGAATACAGATACGCAATGAACGCAGTTCAAAGATAGCAATTTAAAGATGGTATTTCATGACACAAAACATTTCGACCTTTCTTCCCTTACTCTTTCCTTGTATCTAACGAATAATTATACGTTTTTAACGTCAAAATATTGTTGCTATTGCGTAATGTGTGCACACGTGTGTCATGTTTGTGTGTAATGCTGAAGGAATCAACGAAATAATTGATCGTAAGTGGCGACAATGGCCGCTTCCCAGATAATTGTCGGCCGATCGTTGACCGCCTTTAGCTTCCTACGAAACTACGTTTTGGGTACTCCGTTTGCTAATCAATTCGTCTTCCACAAATAATTTGAAACAATTAAACACTAATAAACTTGAAGCTAGACTATTTGTATGAATTTCAAAGTCACGATGGGATCCAAGTTCAAACAATCCTAAATTCCGCCGTCCTGAAGCATCTTATTGCTGTAAGACGCCTTATTAATATTTGGAGATCTTATTTGCATTAGTAAATATACGTTTTAAAACTGCACAAAAGCGTTTTGAAGCACATACATGAGAATATAGTAAATTAACATACAACATTCAAGTTCGTCTTAAAATTATTTATACTAGACCTATTTAACGCATTATCTTTTGCTTTTGTTTTTTTTTATTGTTTTTTTTTCACAGTAAATTTTTAATTAGTTACGCATTCCGCAAATTTGGTCTTAAATTCATTAAATTGGTTTACATTTTTGATATATTTTATAATAAAGTCGCGATCCTTCGTATGTAAGGGTATTTTTGCCGTATAATGTCCTAGCTTTTGGTTAGACTAGAAAGCTAGCTCGTCGGCTGTTAGGCTTGCAGTTTTCTTTTATTTTGGTAAAACTAATATTAGTGTGAATATGTTCTTTTTAAGTGTAAGTCTTTTTCAAAATTTGTCCTGCGTTTGACCAGTGTGGTCAATAATTGCATGCCCTTCCTATCTTATCTCTCATTGCTCCCACCTAATCCCTCATCAACCTATCAATCGCGGATAAAAGCTTCCTCCGAATAACTCTTGCTGCTTATATCCAGGCCGGACCAGCCGTTTTATTAATAACATAACTATTTGCAAGCGATCTTTTTCTGTAACGTTTGCCACTTAGGCCTGTCTATATCGTCACCCTTTTTCCATCACTTGTCTATCAGTCTCATTATATGCCCCGCCCATTCCCATGTTACTTTTTTGAAATAGTATAGCGCTTAGATTTAAAGATGCTTCATAATGATGACCTACGTGGCAGAGCAATCATTATATCGGTTACGCAGGGTTTCCGGGTTCGACGCCGGCCAAACAGACAACTGATGAGTTTAGATTTCTGTTATGAGGCTGGGTGTTTGTATATTTATCTTTGCGTGTGTCCCTGGTACCGACGACACAGTAGAAAGCGTGTAAAATGCGGTATTTATTTATTTATATTTATTATTTGTTATCCTATTCAGTTAGCGTTATTCTCTCCAGCTAGGTAGGTACATGGTAACAGATTTAGCCGTCCCAGTTTCATAATAATTGCGTGTGGATCGCTAATTAGGAGCGACGTGTAATCTGTCCTCTCTTGATTATCGCGCTGTCCAGAGCAGGGCCACTTTTAAGTACTAGTCTTAGCGGCGAAGATGGACTAGATAATGTGCATAATTGAGTTACCGATAATCAATCTACGAATACCAGATTATATGTGATCCTGCAACCATGATTCAGAAAAGGGTACAGCGCCATCTACCTGAAGCGCTTATAACAGTTTTGGTAACGCATTTTCGTTTCATCGAGTTTCCAATCACAACGATTCTAAAAAAGTTTTACTTCCATAACTTTTCAAAATAATAATAATGAAACCTTTTTTTAAATTCATATACACATCATTCATTGATGTTGCGTTGCTTTGCATCAATGCGTTGTGTTTGCGATCAGGTAGGTCTATGTTCAACTAAAGAAATATGATAATGATAAGTATAGGTTCTCTTGTCTTTATTACTAAAGGGAGAAAAAAGTACCTTTTAACATTTTTTAGTTCTGAAAGTTAAGAAAAGTCAGTTTTTAATATACTTCAGCATAAAATTAAACTGGTAACTATATATAATATGTAACATAAAATGTAAATTGAAAAACGTCATGACGAACAAATAACCACTTTTATTTGGGAAGTCGGTTTAAAAATATCTCATATAAGTTGTAATAATGATCTCGTGCTGCTAATTAGTTGCTACTACGGCAAGTGTCTAATTGCAGCGAGTTATTGTCATTAGAACCGACCCTTTAATAGATTCATTAATGTTAACGAATTCGTTAAGTCCTATGCGTATGGATTGAGTAATTTTAACTACGGTAAATCCTACATATATTACTACTAATAGAAAGACTTTTTATGCATAGGTTTTAGGTGTAGTAACTATAGGTAGATGCAGTGCCGGATTAAGCCAGCGCGGGGCCTGTAGCAAATTCTATCAGGAGGTCCTTGGTTCGATATAGGCTCTCAAGTTAAAGTTGTTGAATATCACACAACTCTGTTACATATACACTTTTCTGTTAATATGGGCAATTTTAGAGATGATACTTTTGATATAAAATCAGCAATTCAGCAGATCATGCTCATATAAAATATGATTTGCTTAAAACACAGGCGTGGGACAGCGGGGCCCGTAGCATTTGCTTCTGCTACGTGGCTAATCCGGCACTGGGTAGATGTAAAGATGTCATGAACGTATATAATCTAAGTAATGAAACTTACGTGCACTAGTCGACCTAGCGCACGTGTGTATGCACGTAGAAGCTTCACTAGTCATAAAACGAACCTACTCCCTTTGTCCTTACAGTTATGTCTTTTCAAATGTATCTACGTCAAACATATCGTTCCCGGTAAAAAACGTATACGTATGTGAACAAAAAAACGATATTATTCATGTACTTTGTTTAAAAAAAAACACGTAAAATGTATCGTATTTTTTTAATTTTCTTTTGTCCTATCGACGATATTCGTTTCATCAGTACAGATATTGCAATTAACTATAGAAATGAGTATCGAATTCTGACCAATAAACAAAAACTAAGAGCAGTGATCGCCTAAAATGGTCGGAACTCGGCCTCTCAATCGACGGTCCGCGGTTCGAATCCTAGGCCACTGATTTTTCTTAAATTATTTGCGTATTATAAATAAATTGTCAATGCTTTTCGGTGAAGGATAATATCGTGAAGAAACTTAGACACCTGAATTCATAAAAATAGATGTGTGACGTCTGCAAATTCGCACGTGGCCAGTACGGTGGGCTATGGACTAAACCCTTTAGAGGATACTTGTCCTCAGCAGTGGGAAAATAATGGGTTGACGACGAAGCGAAAACTAGTTCCAATAAATAAACATAAAAATGATAACCTAGGTGCGCTTTTAATTTCAAAACGCGGTTGACCTAAATTTGCCCTTCAAGTGTCTTATCTAAATAAGTAGTACAACATTCTAGTAAAACTAAACTAGTTTCACAGAACCATTTTAAACTACAATGCAGTGGCGCATACTGCATTATTTAGAGCGTTGGGCGCGGTCGTAGGTCGCGCATGCGTTGTATACTTATAAGGCGCCCTAGACAGCATTCATCCTACTTAGCGTTCCAGCTTAGTCTTTGTAAGGTTATCTGTTAGCAACTTCAATCATATGTTAGAACAAAATAGTAAATGTTGTTTTTGGTTCGAATCGGAAGGCATCACCGCCAGACTTATTTCTGTATTGTGTCAGAGGCGTTACAAGTTGCCGTATTCTAATTTGAAAGGTGGGTTATGGGAGAGTTATTGCAATTTAGCCCTCAGTACTAGCAACGATTACTTGGCCAACCTCTGGCAGGAATTCAGTCTTTTTTGGGTTGGTTAATATTATTAGATGTCCTTGGGTCGCAATATTAAAATACCATCTGCTGCACGCATGTTTATTTACTATTTCCATTTTATATAAATATTCTGCATTATAGTTTTCATTATTTTTAAAATCTAAACTAAACATGCATTGCACGTAAAAGCGTCAAGCGTCATTGGTCAACAAATGAACCCACCCCTTTTGTTCTCATAGCTGGATATTTTCTAATGGATCTACGTCATAAGCTTTTCTTTTTTCAGCAATTTGTATATTTTTTGTGCAATTTAATATCACTTTACATATTATTATTAATACCAGATAGAATAGAGGGTCTATTGTGGGTGCTACAGACACACCGAAGAGTACGTAAAACATCCGGACCCAGGATCCATAAAACTAGTAATAATACACTCAATTACCGAAAAAGTACACCTAATTTGCTTATTTTTATATACGAGTACATACCGTACAAAATAGCTTAGAACCTTTTTAACCTACGACCGATTATTTTTTAATTCTGTGATAGACATTAACGAACTGTTATAGTTAAAATATGTTATTATTACGGTCTGATTGCGGCCTTTAGACGTCTAATGATAATCTGGGACATAAGTGACAGTATAATGTGTTTGTGAAAGACGTTTGAGTACTATTTAAAAATATTTTTCATTAAAATATAAAACCTAACGAACATCACGCTGTTATCACCAGTAAATACCACCCACTTGTTGTTGATAAAACTTAAAAGTGTTATTGATATAAACTAATTTTATATTGACTAGATATACCCGCGTTTCTCCGCGTGGATTTAAAAAATCTAAAATATATTTTACATGGCACGTAATAAACAAATAATAAGGCGCATAATATACCAATATTATTATTTGAAAAGAAATTTGCATTACATACCCGTTCATTTTTTTATTCTACTGTAATAAGCCATTAATTTCTTTAATAAAATAAACTTTAGATTAAATCGATCTATAAAATCTTTGGAACTTTACATCACTTAGGGAAGAAATATGTCCAGTTCAGTACTTCCACTAACTGACACCTTTTTTTATAAGTATGGCATAGCGACGAAACATGCTATATGTTTATTAGTAAGTTGCCACTACAAATATTTGTGGGTGGCAATGTTGGCATCACCTCTATATAACATTAGTCCTTTAGGAATGTCTTTACAGGACCACAAGCGCGCTAGAACTTGATTCATACGAAGGTTTCTACGCTCTTTCAAACAAGCAAAGAAATTTCAAGACATGAACGGTGGAACCTAAATCTTATATTTGATAAGTGAGGTACCACTGCAAACCTATATCTAGTTTGAAAAAGTTGAAGTAGTCCTTGAGTTAAGGTTAGGTTAGGTTAGAGGGGTATGAAGGTACTAGATATATATATTATGATATAGAAGGATATGATTTCCGGCTCACTTTCATATGCGGCGACCATAGCCCTCAAAAGAATTCAACATTGATCTGCAAGAACAATATAATGAATATACAATAAGTTTTTTGCCGACAATCATATTTTACACGATTCAATCAAATATTATTTACTTATCACAGCACAAGTGATTAATTAGTTTGTCTACACACAACAATAAGCAAATGTGTAACGGGGATTCGCAATACACTTCAAACAACCATTAATCATCATTCCTGTCCAACACAATTAATATTGGAGACATTATTAACCGATTTACATTTGAAAAGCTCTCCTATTAACGCTACTGCAACTAGTTAAAGTTTAGATATTAGTATTGTTTTAAAAGTTTAGGTATTTAAAACACTATTTATGTTTTAAATACTAAGCAGTAAGTGCTGCCAACTCCTGAACAAGACCTATGGGAGTAGGGAACGGCAAACGTGCAGCGCTGAAAAACAGCGCTGCACGGGACCTCTATCCCGTGTTAGCTAGCTGAGCAGCTTCCTATTGCCCCTTCGCATTTTAATTTATGACTAGATTTGTTGTATAGGGCATAATAATCTTTTAGGGCATAATAATACTTATAAATAAATTATTTTATTATTATTATTATTCTTTAGATATTTTGTCACTACGACGAATTAGGTATATTCGTCGTAGTGACGTACGTCGTAGTTC
>DWNE01005422.1:0-14003 GCA_018249875.1 Cecropterus toxeus | reverse complement strand
TTCCTTATTTTTTCAGATAGTAGAAAGTAATAATACCTATTTATTCAGATGTAAATTTTGACTTTTGACATATATATTTTGTTTCGTTACATTGTGTATATATTTAAGATTCAGATATTAATTACTAAATAATAAAAATAACAAAATACACAGAAAAAATGTTTTATCGAGTTTCAGGAATATTTTGCTAATAATATGACAATATCTTGCATTTATATAAATTTTAAACTACTATATTTTGATGTCTACTTACCTAATTATGTAATTGATGTCTTAATGATAATAATGATGTGAAATAAATAAAATTACTACTTGATATGGTCTTATAATTCCTTGTCATATTATTATTGCTTGTTTGCTATACAGAGTGCGATTTATATCGGTAATTTAACGACAACATTGAACACTTTGATCGACTATATTGTAGCGTGCGTGTGTGTTTGAGCTTGTGAAAGGTTGCACCTATTCTTATTTTGGTATGGTAAGGTTTTCACCTGATCTTTTTTTTATAAAGGTATGTGCCTAAGTATAAAGCACATGAGCTACTTAATGGAAAGTAGTCACCGACGCCTATGGACATTTGCAACACCATAGGAGTCGCCAGTCGGCAATACATCGCCGGTTTTGATGGAGAGCTCTGTTTCGCCTTTCCGTTGCTTCTGCTTGCTGTTGTTCTTTGCCGTTGAAAAGCATGGGGTTTTCAAGAAAAGCGAAACAGGCATATGGCGTCATAGTGCTCCGGGAATACCTCAAAAGGAAGTTCATCACACATCTTACACGTTCTTATAACGTCTTAATAGCACCGAGAGATAAACTCGTTGCGTCAAACATAATTGAAACATAACTAAGTAGAATGGAAGTAAATATTAATAAGCTTTTTTAATATGAGGCGACCACCACAATCCTTGAAAGTGGCAACGCATCTATGATGGACTTGAGATAGCGACCTTGTTCTATATGAAGTTGCTTACAGATGTCCATGGGCGGCAGTTACCACTTACCATTAGGTGGGCTGCAGGCTCGTTTGCTACTTCAATCAGTTAAAAAATAGAGTTCGCTAAAATAAACAGAACTCGACAAGTCGTTATCGATTATTAAATTCGTAAAACTTAATAATTCAGTTGAAATACCTTAACCAGTATTTGTAGTCACGGCACGATTCGATGAATAATTAATAAACATGGCAACTACATAATAATAGAACACGGAGCTTTTGTGTTTAACCGTGTTCGCTTTTACAAAATTGGTACAGTAAACGACTTAGATTATATAAGTAAGTTCTTTGAATTGGACTCTTTTTGTAAGTATTCTTCTTGTATTTTATGAAATCGGGCTTATCTATACACTGTTAATCTCTGCAAAACAATATTGTTAGTTAGTTAGTTAGTTTTTAAATTGTTTTGGCCGTTTCGAGGTTAAACCCGAACAAACAGATTGACAAATAGTTTGATTTTGTAAGTCCAGTAGTCAAATTATATTTTTATTTCAGTTTACCTTAAGGGATAATGATTTATATTAGGTATAACAAAATTAATTTTCAAATTTAAGAAGAAATATTTTGCCGAAATTCAGTAGTAATTTTTTATTAGAGTTCTTTACAATGCGAACGTTAGACCCCGAAACTTGGTCCACTAAGGTTACCACACAGATTAAAACCAAGAGGAAAATATTTGGATCGCAAGCAGTGACTGCATTCGAAACTCGTCTGAGAAGTAGTTTTATGGACGCTCTTAAAGATTTCTGGAACAGTTGTTCCATCAAATGTATTATGCTGTTGAGAGAAAAGAATATGCCTCGACCAGTAAGGTAAGTCCCTGCATCATTGCTATGTACATGTTAAGTATATTTAAAGTTTATATTTTAAACTTTGTAAGTAAATCCCACTGTTTTTGTTTTTATTTTACTCCCTTAGTTCAGTGTTTTCCAAGATATGGGGAGCGACCGTACTACGCCTATTTATAAAATGAATAACAATAATAATGAACATAGTTCATGTTTATATAATAACAAAATAATAGTTACAAACAGCAGACGATGGGGGATCACAAAATATTTTAAAATGCTTTGGGCTGTAGCATGATAAATTTATTCTACATTATAATGGGAATAGAGAGAATTTTGCAATTAAAAGTTGGTAGTAGGTATATTTGTGAGATGTAGTACAGCGTATGGGAGATGCGATAACGATGTTAGTTATATAAATAATAAAATTATGTGTATATACATAACGAGACAAAAAAAACCTCTATAAATCGATGATATGAGAGTCCTATTGTTACTCATATAAATAAGTAAAAACCTAGTTTGAAAGATGACCACACTTTTGCTAGCAATTAAAATCAACATTCAACTATATTTATTTGTCAACTGTACCACAGGCGTTGTTACGTACTCTTCACGGTGGTGCTGATAGTGTCCGGGCTAACGGTGTTAGGTAGCAACTGGCGCGCCTTCCGCAGCCAGCCGCCGCTCATGATCAACCTGTACTCGATGCAGCACCCCGTGCAGTATGTGGACTTCCCTGCCGTCGCCGTCTGCAGCTCCAGTATTATCAGTAGAGCGGCGTTGAAGAAATATGCGAATTATTTGTAAGTGTTTCATACATTATATATTATATAGTTTGACCTAACGACAGATGTTAACACAGTGAGGAAATCCGTCTGACCGTTGACGAAGGGGGTAGAAGTCTAATAATTTACACTTATTGCAAGGCCGATTAAAAATATCCAGGGGTAGGTATATATTTATCTTTAAAGTGTCTGATTGGCAGATTTAGTTCTAGGTTATTCCAAGGCAATATAAATTTATAGAAGGATATGTTATAAGACAATACCTATATAGTTATGTATTGTTGAACCAGATTAATTAACCGACTTCCCAAAGGAAGAGAGGTTATTTTTACCCTCAGTATTGACTCTATAATATGTTATTGCTATTTACAAATGCAAGGCGCTTTCAAAGGAATTACTATTGGCGTTGTACTTTTTCGTATCGGAACTGTAATTTGTACGTTATTTAACTGTTATTGTACGTCCTTTTTTATATCCGATTAAATTAAGAAAATACGTAAATAATTATTTCCTTAATCAACAGCAATTAAAATAATAACATTTTTTTTATTATAAATATTATATTAAAGGATTGCTCAGATAACGCTCAAGATTTTTGGCAATTATTTGGCATACATAAACCATTATTATGTAACAAAATATAAAATTAAATTAATTAGCAGAAGGTTGAAAACATTTCAGACATACGCTAGACCGGAACGGAACGTATACCCTGAAAACAATCGAAGTGAACCTTCTAAACTTTGGTGCGTTGCTAAATTGGGGTCTTCCACCCGTGGACGTGGCTTTTATGCAGTACCTAGCCAGAGTTGACCATGAAACCAACGTTACTAATATTATAGTTAAAGTGAGTAAAGACAATTAATTAATGGTATAATAATAATTAATATAATATTCAGGAACGTAGCGTGGGGGATTTTGAGGGAAGGCATAAAAGATGTGGCAACCTTGTTTTTTGTTTGGTCGTCTTGTTAGATAATGTGGTTTTGTTTCGATTAAAATTTGTGAATGGGTGGCGAGTCCAACTTCCGCCTCGGGCGGCGTAAGTCCACGCTACGCCACTGAAAATATTGAATCAAATAATACACCAAGAATGTAAATCGAGTTCAGTGGAAAATGATGAATTATATTACTTTCTAATATATCTAATAATCTGCACCACTACGTACAGTTAAGCGCGATGACTAGGACAAACCCTCTTTTAGACATACGCCAAAATGTCGTAAAATTTATCAAAATGAAAATCGTCCATATTAAAACTAAATTTGATACTCTCCAGCTCCAAAGGGAAGAATTTTTAAACTATCTACTTCATATAATAAACTACTGTTTTCATTATAAGCTGTCCATTGTACTGAGATACGCATTGAGATCCGTCAGTTTTAGTTTGATTAAACAGATTAATATTCAGTATATCCCGTACAGTTAACACCAAAGTGCTCGTCGTTCCTGAAACGTTGCGGCTGGCGCACAACGCGCGTGCCGTGTGACCGTCTGTTCGGACTACGAGCCACTCCGCATGGCTTGTGCTGTGTGTTCAACTCCAGATACCAGTAAGATGTTTAATAATATGTTTTACATTGAAATAACCAAGTGCAGAAATAGATGGTCTGGTTTTGTATTGTTTGTTTAGTTGTAGCAGATGATCCTCATACTATTTTTAACTAAATATATTATTTTTAAATCTGTATATAAGTAGGTACATAATATAAGATGATGATTATTGTGCTTGTTGCACGCTTTTTGGATTTTATTAAAGTGTTCACGGTTTTATTGTTTTTAATGGATCGTATCCTATTCCTTCTTCTGTTCGTTCAAGTATTTTGTTGTATTATGTATCGATATTAAATAAAGGTTGGATTCAATCTAATCGTCATTTAGATTAGAGACGATTAGAGATTTAATTATAGTGAAAGTGATATTATCTGTTTAACAACACGTTGAAATTTACAACCTTATCACATAAGAGTCTTTTATTTAACCTTAGTCCTAGTATTTCAAATGACTTTTCAGAGCCGAAGATCTATATAATCCAGTAAAGAAGTTGAACTTCGTGGGGGAAGACAGTGGATTGTCGCTGGTGGTGAAGGAAAATGATAGTGATGTGGCATACATTAGGGGACCGGGAGAAGGAGTAGAGGTATAAATATGCAGCTATACATTTTTCTTAATTGCTCATCAACGTTATGCACAGCGAGGATGAAACGACCCATTTTAAATTTTCAGAAAAATAAGTTCAATGCTTAAAACTGTTCCTAATTACGTATATGGCGTTGTGAGGAGGTAGTATTATCTAACAAATTAAAATTGTCAAGTTCATGCATCAAAAGGATAAACAAAAATTAACGTCCTATTAATAACCACACGCTTTAAAAAACTACCCAAAAGCGAAGACAATTTTAGTATTGCTATAAAATGCAAATTTTTCAGTCGTTTCCTTTTATTGTCACCATACAATATATTGATTTTCAGATATTATTATTTGATGGCAGTGAGTACCCGCTGATCGAAGGCGGCTCCTCCAAGATATACCTGACGCAGCGCAATACTTCTGCTTTCTTCAAGCTCAGCGTAAGAGCGCAGTACTCCGCCCCCGGGTTAAAGAATTTCAACGAGGAATGGGTAAATAGAAGTGTACCAAGCCTTTTGAGATCCAGGATTAATAATGGATGATGGGCTTAAAAATAATTATTTTGTCTGCCTCGTAGAATTCTTAATGGTCAGTCAATTATAAACATACAACTTAAGGCAACTGTAGCGTTAGATCTGTTTATAACGAAATAAGGTATTGAACATGTGTTATCATAAAATCGAGATTAAACGACAAATAACAGAACTAGTCAAGTGGAATTTGATATTTATAAAATTTACCGTCGAGTTCTTCATTGAAACTTCAGTATACCACACTGAAGCTTCACTGAAGCGACATCATATACCTACTGAGAAACGGATAAGATGTCTATGGGCAGCATCAATCACTTTATATCTTGTGCTCGTTGAATACTTTGACTATAAAAATATTAACAAAAGTACTGCATAATGTGGTTGTTTTTAAGCGAGGTTGTCGCATACGAAAGCCACGAAGTCGAAACATCGACCTCCGCAGCCAGGCGTGGTGCTTGGGGAATTGCAGGCGACGCACCGTCCTGGCGCTGTGTGGCTGCGTACCACACCTGCTGCTCCCGCAGGCCGGCGACACCATCTGCTCGCCTGATCAACTCGCTTGCTTAAACAAGCATAAAGGTACTTATGTACGAGAAATAAGGTTGATTTTTTATTTAATGTAAGTAAAACACTAACATGCTCATCGCCTGATCCCAAGTGTGGAATTAATGTTGCAGTCAATAAAATAATTCTTAAATCTGATGGTAATACAATTTTTCCTCCCTTGAAATAGTTGTTACAATCTGCTCATTTCTAACGCAAAAAACATTTAGAAGAAGATTTAGAGACAGAGAGAGATAGACATATGTTTTTTTTACATAGTATTCAAAAGTTGCAACACATCAATAAGTAGATCGTGATAATATTATTTTTGTTGTCCCATCGGCAAGACTGCATGTTCATTTAGGAAATTCTAAGTGTGAGAAAATATTTTGTATATTTGGATCCGATTCCAGAGAAATTTATGTACTTTTATCCCGGCGATTATGCCGATCCGAGCCTCAACGAAGAATCAACTGACTCTCTGATCTGCGAGCACTGCATGCCGGATTGCGCTCGCCTCTCCTACTCTGCCGCTGTCAGCCATGCTGACTACCAGTTCACGAATAAGCTGTTCTTGAATAATTTCGTGTAAGTAATATGGGTATGAATCGAAATTAGATTCCGTACACAATAAAATAATAACGCCCAGTCATTATTAGCATGTTAAATATTATCTGCTTTGTTTGAAAGATTGACATGGAATAATATAATATATCACTGTTTCAGTTTCGAAAGTTTAACTTCAAACATGTATCATATTACAGTTTCTATTCTATTCTCGGGCGTAGCAATGCATGTGATCGACTTCAGATAGAACCCATGTTCTATATGAAGTTGCTTATGGATGTCCATGGGTGGCAGTAATAAGTCACCATCAAGTGGACTGCATGCTCGTTTGCTACTTCGATTCGATAAAAAAAAGTTTACTAAAGTGAATAGTCAAACATTGATTCTTTTGTAGTTGCTTAATATCAAATAGAAATTACGGAGATATAATAAGGTGAATTCTACGAATAGCAATATAGTAAATGATATAATTGTTTTGTAAAAATTTATGTGCCATTTTGAATAAAATTCCTATTGATTTATAGAAAGGGAGCATCGTTAGTAAATACAACAATCATCCGGATTTACTATGCGTCAGAAGACCAGCATTTGTTCATCGTGGAAAGTAACTTGCGATGGTTTGAAATTATCGGTGAGAGTATTTTCCATATTAAGTAATTGAGCAATAGTCTGACCGATTAACTGAGTGACTTTCAATATTACATGACTTCAGATGTAAAAATTACATTCTTTTCTCTGCCAATTTTCAAGGGCAAAACTTGAAGCTTGTTTTGCCTTTCTGTTATACGTCTGTTAGGTCTTTTATTTCCGAGACTTTATAATAATTGCTTATTTTCAGAAGATTTACTTCAAGACGTATAAACTCGAACCTGGTTTGAAGATTTCTAACTATTTATTTTTTCTTTTACAGCGGCTTTAGGCAGTCGATGGATGTGCGTCATCTCCGTAACATGCATCTGCGTGATGGAGGTGGTGTATCACGTCACTATCCGATGGGGTCATCATTACATTCGACGGAAGCGCCTCGATCGTTTACACAAAGCAATAAAAAATGCGCCATGTAGAAAATAGCTTCTCTTAAGTGTTTGAAAATGTCATCTGTTTAATAAGTAATATTTATCAAAATATGTGTACCTACCTATAACTTGCATCATTAAACATGCTTAGGAACATTTTGTAATTTCGTGGACTGTTAACAATATACCTTCAACTGTCATGAGTTTAATGGCAACTATAGCAGTCATTATTATTTAGAATTATTGTATTATGTATTATTATAGTTAAAGTTTTATATATTTATAATATTTATTTATATTTATTGTATATTTTATATCGTATGATTATTTCAACATTAAGTTACTATTTATATGCCTACCACAAATTATCGCCATCGCCCAGGGTTGACTGGCAGAGAATGCCATTAAGTTTACCCTTGTAACCCTTAGTTTTAAGATGTTTCTAAAAATAAATAAATATATGTACTTTTGATTCAATAATAATATTACGAAAATTAGAATTAGAACAATAATTTGATTAGTTCCTAAGCTTCGGATTAAGGAATAAGGAGCAAGGCTGCTTCTCAATCGTGAACTTGAGCTCAGCTTAAGCAATCATGAGCTGCTTGAGATCTCCCACTTCTAAAGTCGTAATGTTAACATTTATGGTAACATTCATTCATCATACTTATACAAGTAATATCAAGGGCACTAAACGGGAACGTCAAAATGTATATCATAAAATAAGCTTCTAAGTATAAATGTTAAGTATAGCTTGTTTAAGTTTCGTCATGACGGTTACTTATCTATAGAATAACTTCATTTACTTTAATATTATACTCAATTTTACGTACAGTTTGACGACCCTCGTGGCGTAGCAGTCCCGGGTCCCCGTTCGATTCCCGGCCAGACAGAAATATGAATAGATTAGATTTCTGGTCTGAGTGTTTGTGTATTCGTCTTTGTGTGTCCATGGTACCCACGTCACAGGAGAAATTCCTACTGTGAGGCTATGAAAGTATGTTTAAGCGTATGTGTTTAGTTAATACACTCTATACTTCATTTCCGGCTACATGCCCTTGCATATTTCCCGCTGCATAGCAAAAGCGTTTGCCATGTCACTTCCGTTAACAGAGTAATATTTCATCAATTTTCACGCTCCTACGCTCGAATTTTCTTAAAGTGTAGTTGATATTTTCAAATTACGGGTTTTATCTTCTACCGAGTTCTTACTGATGACCTAAACTATAAATAAAATCTGCTCTATCTTTATCTGTAAAGTGGATAAAATAAATGACATTTAATACACACACTTTTGCTTATTTAAATGTTTTTTTTAAATGACCATCATATGTAAAAAATCCCATTTAAGTAAAAAAAAAAACATTTTAAAAATACATAATATATGTACATTTGAAATATGTCTTACTAGCTGTGCCACACAGTTTTATTATTATTAGAGAAAAATCTTTTAAAAACAAACAAACATAGCGTGATATTATATAGACTAAAGCCTTTCTTGATAGATTTACTTTTCAAAACAAAAATATTTTTTCAATCCGAACCAGTAGTTTGTGAGATTATTGCGTTCAACCAAACAAACTCTACTGCTTTATAATATGAAAAGTAATAAGTATAGATTAATCAAACAGCCGAATATTAAGTACTTCTACTTTCTATCTTCAATTGTGTAAAGTCTGCAAATAAGTTAATAAAACTTTTATATTAAAGCTTTTATTTTATATATTCATCCGTCATATTATTCTTAAAGTTATCAAAATTTACATAACTCTATGACAAAGTTTTCACAAAACGAGACGAGACAGTAGATATAATCATAATAAATGTGGACTAGTACATACCATATTCGTGGAACTCGAGCTTTAAAACTCTAACAATGAAAAGTTTTGAATATCACATTTCACGTTTTCGCCGCAAAAATAATAGAATGTAAAATATATTAGTGTTTTCGCCTTTACCTCAAACAGTGTTACGAGATTGGAATAAACGCAGTACCAATGAATATTCATTCGCCCGCATGGCGTCATAAAAATGTAACGATTTACAAATAAATGTTAGTGATTGCATTGACTTACCCTCACATAGTAGCGTGGAAATTGATTTCACTTGTCACATCGAGGTTATAAATTTACTTGAAATCATGTTCATAATGATTTTAGATCTCGTCATCCCATTACTGTCCCACTGCTGAGCACAGGTCTTCTCTCAGAATGAGTTTATTTATTTAGTTCATCGCGCTGGCCAAGTGCGAATTGGTAGACTGGTAATTGGTAGATTTTAGATGATTGACATAAAATAATCAACTCCAAATGATGACCATAACTGCAAGTCGCTCTTATTAAGCCGTATTGTATTTGTATGTTGTGTAAAATCTCTAAATTGCACCCATTTAGATCACAATCACATTTTTGGTGGAAATCTTAAGTAAAAAAAATTGGGCAAAACGGGTTTGTGTATCTTGAATTTTGTATGTAACGACGATACACTCGAAGTCGTAAATTTTAATGTGGGGTTTTCACCCCCTTTGCTCCTATATAATTGTTGTGTTTATTATTTGTGCAAATTTATCTGTTTGTGTTACTTTGCCAGATTTATAGTCGTAGTTACCTGGAGAATGAAATTGAAAGTCAGAGTGTTTGTGTTTTCTGTGTACTATATATTTATGTGAAATACAGCTGTGTAACAATGCAAATATGCGGATGAAATACGTGATCTGGCAACTTTCCTAATAAATTATTTCATGAGAATGTTACCGGTAATACAAATGCATCGTATTTTATTCGCATTTATTCCGTAACAGTGTTGCCGGTAATACAAATGCAGGGAGTTTATTTACTTTTAATGCCCCTTAATGAATATCGTAAATTTACGATCGTTAAAAAAATGATCATAATATTACTAGAAACACCAAAAATAAATAAATAATAATTTAAAATAACATCGTGCGTATATATTGCGTATTGTCAACGTTTGACAATTAAGAAAGTTAAATCTTACAACATTTTTTTCATTGTGAATTGTGAATTTATATATAAAAATTCAATAATTAGTTTATACTTAGGATTTAATCACTAAATTCATGTGACTGTTTTAAAGATTCAAGTGTTTTCTAAGTTTCGAATTAACTAATTTAACAAAGACAGATACAAAAATAAAGATCCCACGTTAGATAATAATAAAACTAGTTGCATTACAAATAAGGCTTTGGCTCTATGTTAGTCACGATCATGGACATAATACGAACACGAATAATGAGTAAGACAAACATGAAACAAGAATTACAGAGACTAGATTAATTAATAATCATCGCAGTAACATTAAATCGCATTTTAAACCAATATTAGGTTAGAAAATTAATGAAGAAAATCAGTATCTAAAAAATTATATACTATGACTTTCGATTGTTTTTTACGTGATTACATTGTAATATACTCGTTTGAAAATATTTCTGGAGTATTTCAAAATTGGGGGTACCAAAATATCAGTAGCATTTTAACAATAAACCATATATAAATGTTTTTGAAATCCTGACAACCCATTGTGGTTCGAATTAACACCAATGGAAAAAGAAACAATAATATTAAGTGCTGTTGTCTTCTGATTCAAGGGTGTGATAAAAAAGACACACCTGTCTGATGTGTTCTCACTTAGTCCTCGAGGGCATGTATCCCCTGTGGCTGTCCTGTAAGTGTAAACATATTTGTTTGCTTTCAGGCGTCCAGGTAAGCAGTAAGCACTAACATTCAAGTGTGTGTGCGTGTTCGTTTGTTTCTGGATTTAAAAAAAAAACGCACGAATATTCTGTATACATTTATGGCAAAAACTACAAAGATAAATTGTCTCTAGAAACCAAATGAATAGAGTAAAAAAATGTTAGATTGACTCTAAATTGAAAGAAAGCACAGTAGAAAAAAAATACGAATCGTACCCCAGCCAACTATAAATTTTACCACACCTGAATACGCCACCTGGCCTAATTATTCTTTCCCAACGAAATTGAGGTCAAAGTTATACTAATTCTATTTCTTATTACGGCACCCTACTAAAATATTTAAGTAAACCCTTACGGTACCTGTCCACTACACCATCCTATATTTTGACCGTAATCATAAAACATACTCTTACCATGATAACACAACATGAGTCAAGATCCACAAAGTCGTTTGTAATCAAACATGCTTTTTTTATTCGCCTTATAATAAAAATGAAACTTCTTCGTGTCTACATCCTACATTTGCAAAAAAAAAGTTTTGGGAATTGTAAATAAATAATAATAGAAATACCTATTTATAGATCGTTTGTGTGCCTTGGAATTCTATCAAATCAAATCATTTAATATGAATTAAAGAATTTAAGAAATATTTATGGCTGATATCTTTGTGTTACATTTAGTGTTTCTTTTGCTAAAATGCATATCTCAAAAAGTATTACAGTTTAAATTGGTTTTTACATTTTCTAACTTAAATCGCACCGCCGGGCGTAGCTAGTCTACCGTAAACCTCTTATCCGTTCCTAACATACATAGTTTTGACACGTTGCGCTTAAGACTTTAATCTGTTCTGAAGTCAAGATTTTTCTCTATACATCCAATACCTTCACGTCTTTAGAAGCTAGGTTTTCGTAATACCAATATTATTTTAGTGAAGTAATGTGATGTGTTAAATAACTCACGTGCGATCTATTGTTAACAACGGTCTATTAGAGGAGATGTGCTTAGTAGCGTGAAAATAATAAGTAAAGCTATAAAAATCCCGGACGCCGCGCGTTAAGTACTTAAGGCTTGCTGCGTTTTTGAGATAACATGACAACGACAGATGTTTAAGGAATATTGGAGACAAATTATGTACTAAAAATGTGCAATACCCCAAAGGGTGCTTTGAACCGAAATTTGTAATGTAAGGATATAATAACTATTATTTAGCATTGAACCATTAGTGTGTATAGTATACATTACGTTTATTTATTGCAAACTGTCTGTTATTATTGTATGGAAGCAAAAGAGTAACAGATAAAAACTGGATTTTGTGATAATTTTCCAAAAAAATAGTAGATAATGTAGGATTTTTTCAGTATTTCGACGTAAGTATATTTGTGTTACATTTAGTCAATATCGACAGCGGTACGTTTAGCTTAAAAGCGTTTAAAATAAATAGATATAATTTCCATCTATGTCAATGACTGAATATAAAATACTTTTTTCAAAATAACATATAACACGGATTAGGATTCATTGTACTGACTTCTATTCTCGCGATATGCATAGCTAAATTGCACGATGTTCTAAATGAATTTACTCGCTATATTTTCACAAGAGTATTAGGTAAATACGTTTGTTCGCTGACACGTCGTAAGTACTTGTTGCAAACATTATTTCTCGAAAAACTGGCAATTATCGGATATAAGCTCTTGCAAGGCAGAACACGTTTGAGATTGTGACGGATTGCTGAGGTTTGGTAAACTAGTGCACGTAGCATGGAACTTTCATTTTGCTGTTCAAAAATACATAATCTGATCGAGAATTTCACATTATTTTGACACGGTGTAATATGTAAGTAATTTTCAATAAAAAAATACAATAGGAAACTGGCTACATCTAAATATATATAAGTCAAATGTGACTGACTGACATAGTGATCTATCAATGCACAGCCGAAACCACTGAATGATGATCGGGTTGAAATTTGGCATGCAGGTAGATGTTATGACGTCGGTATCCGCTAAGAAAGGATTTTGATCAATTCTACCCCCAAGGTGATAAAATAGAGGAAGAAAGTTTGTATGAAACTTTGTCAATTTTAATACTTCTTAAGGCGAGCGAAGCCGCGGGCAAAAGCTAGTAATATTATATTCGTATATTTATTATGAAGTGTTTGATATTTGTATATTTATTACTGAAGCAATAATTTAGTTTCTGAGTTTTAGATTAATAAAATTAGTAATCATACATTAAGATAAATATCAGTAGATAAATAAAAATATTACTCCGTTATATTATAACAATATTCGCACTACTTGCAACTGATCCACGTATTAATTAGCTTCAGCGTTCCCTTGTGAAAAGAAACTTAGTTAAGCTCATGATACTTTAATTATTTCCCACGTTGCTTAAGACTGTTGCCTGCAAGAGGGTAATATTTTATGTGTAGGTTATCAATTGAACGTGTAGTTTGACTGACTAGCGATTCCAAAATTTATATTTTTTTATTTTCGGGACAAAGACCCAACAAGCTTGACCAAAGCTTACCATATCAGATAATCCAAAAAACTTTCAAAGGTCTAAGTGGTTAACAAAAAAATTTTTAACAAAAAAATATCATATTTTTTACTTTTTTGTGGCATGGAAGTCGGTCATATTTTTTTGTTAAAATTTTTTTTCACCCTTTTTAGTGATGTGACGAAAACATAACATCAATCATAAATACACACTGTGATTTAACCTTCAATATGTAAAATTTTAACCAAAACCGACGCCTAAGCCATAACACTTTTATACATATATTATATTGAGGTAAATAAAGATTAGGTTTGAATTTATATGAAATAGGCGCACCCGCTCGCAGGGCGCCACCGCGCCCTGCTCGCTTAGTTTTATATTTTCTTTTATGTTCCAACCTAACCTAATCCATCCCATATAAAACGCCTG
>DWNE01005421.1:0-14003 GCA_018249875.1 Cecropterus toxeus | reverse complement strand
TAAGTTAAAAGATAATCTATTGTTTTACAAACACCATTTATTTATGTAAAACCATACTCCGAACCGCTTACTTATACTTATAATTAGGCATATTCCAATGTTTTTTTTTTCTTAAATTACTTTAATTTACTACATCAATATTGTTTAATATTTAAACGTTGAAATTTCAAAATATTATATTAAATTAAAATTCTTATAAAAAAATCGATACAAATAAAAAACAACAAAATGAGTAAAGCTTTAGCTTTAGACGAATGTGATCTACAGATTGAGAATGGGGTTCCCCAATTATTTATTATTTAGCTACATATTTTACTGCCTTCGACCAACTAAATTACTTTTGTCACTTCAATGTTATAAAAAAAACTTAAATATACTTTTTGCTGTCCAAAAACAACTAAAAACTTAAATATACTTTTTGTCTGTAATTCAAATACATAGTTCCGGAATATAAGTCGTAATACTACACTTATATGTCTGTCTTTTACTAATCAAAGTCGAGAGCAAGGGCCGTTCGCTCATCGCGTACCTTCTCGTGGTCGGAAGCTAGTAAAATACTACGTAATACAAAACCGGTCTGACTACAAATTGCAAATTGGGTTCTGGTTCTCAATGATTTTATATGTAGTAAGGCGTGCGTGAATGAATAAGGCCTTATAGGCGTTTATGGTCTTCAGTATATTTTATGGATTGTGAAAAATAGTTCGAACGAATACTGTTAATACTATAACAAATAGCAATAGAAGATACAGAGACGTACAGTGGTAAAACACACTACCTGTTAGACTGCAACTGTAGATATACAACTTGGCGGTAGACATACTACTTGGCGGTACACATATTACTTGGCGCAGAGCTCTCCTCATAATAGAGGCTTGTAAAGTATTACACTAAGCTGCTTTGACATGGATGGTACGGTTGTAAAAGATTTTTCATTGCCAAGGTTCATTCTGCATTCGTACCAACGATCTATAGGAAGAGCGAGATGATTTCTAACAACTAAATAGCTATCCATATGTCAATTTAGAGTTATTTAAGGACAAGTATCAAAGTTGCGGTTAAACTCGCGTTAAGAAAAATGCGACATACCTTTAATAATTGACTAAAAATATATTAATAGGTTAAGGCGTAAATGTTGCCAAAAATATGAACTATAAAAATATTTTCAATCGTTAAATTAAATTCAATAGTTTTGCTTTCATACGATTTCAAACACGCAGACAAAGAACAGACAATTAATTTAAAAAATATATTATTTTTTATTTTTTAATTGTCTAAATGTTTTTTTTTTTTTTGTAAACATATGCGGGTGCAAACAAAGTACAAGGTAGATAATATTTGTATTCCTCTATAATATGTTTGATAGTGTAACTGATCCACATAGGCTGTGCTTGACAAGCGTAAACTACCGTCATATTCAAGCCAAGCGTATAATATTGCACAAATGTCAAGACCAATCTTCAACAACCAACTTCCCTAATTGACACTCAATCCTACTGTAAAGTCTCTACGAAGTTCTAAAGTTTGTCGGCGATTAATCGAAGTAGTCGAGTGTAGTGTCCTGCAAGTACGGTGTCGACTAGTGTTGCCAAGTGTACTGCGCGGAACGTCTCGTTTTCAGGGATCTAGGGATGCTTCCCTGATTTACGACTGATTGGGATATCAAATGTTACAATCAATGAATAATAATTTTGGTTATAAAAATAAATAAAATTCGCGTAAACAGAACCTGATTAATACATAAATTACGATTTTATTGTAAAATTTCCTAATTTTGACTAATTCAGGAAATCTGACTATTATTATGTAGAATTAAATTCAGATTTACTAAAATACTACATAGTAATATAAGTTGCGAAATGAAATTTAAATCTTATATCAACCAATTTTTTGTTTCTTGTTTGTCCCGATGTAAAACATTAAATTCCGATTTTTTACCACCTGTCCCGATTTAAATCTAATTCGACCTGGCGACACTAGTGTCACGCGACTTTGACAAGTTACCGAGCCAGCTGCTTTGGTGACAAGTGATTCATGATATAGCCTGTTATTTCCTAGATTTAATAGAAAGAGCTGTTTACGTAAGAGAGGCCCTTTTTGTCATCCACACGTCCTCTTTCCATTTTAAATAAGGAATTTATACCAAATTATTTAGGGTTCGCATCAAAATAGTAACATGAAAGTGCTAAAACGTATATTTTATATTAGTCTATTTACTAGCTTTTATTTGATATACATGTTGTTTTGATTACAAATATTTCGTCTACTTTTTTCCCATTCACAGGCATGTTGAAAAATTCTATTATATGTAACTTCCATAATGCAGACAAATTCAACGATACTTGGCATGTCAAAATTATCTAGTAGATATATGTAACTTCTACAGTAACAAAAAATCAACAAATAACAATTTACACGATAGCTAATGGCTATCTGTTTAATAAAAGCATTCTGCGCACAGACACTTTATTTTTTATTATTATTTATGTACCTATCATTCAAACACGGGTTTAGTCGTTGGTCATTATCAAAGTTGATTGTAATAACATGTCATTGTACTTTGTGATTTGTTTCGCATTTTAGGTGCCGTCCGTATTTGCGTTGTGTTTTGACCGATATGGTTTAATGTACGATTACTAACGGATATGTTCCATATGATAATGTTCATTGATTGACCTTTTATTGTACTAGAACTACATATTTATATTGCAATATCTCTGTTAGACGTATTTAAAGATAATTACTTAGATTTGTCGTATTTATTATGACTAGAATAAGACAGACAAGATAGTATAATGTTACAGTAGTATGTTACGTTAAACTGTTACTTATTTACTTAACAAACTGAATAATATTATTTTCAACCTCTTGTTTCTAATCATCGATGTCCACATATTCTACTCTTATTAATATATACAGCTTTTATCACCGCAAACCACTACTAAAAAGATAGTTTTGTTTTTACAAAGAAAAATATTTCACTAACATAAACAAACTCTACGTGCCTGTCAAATAAATACAAGTAGGAGAGTTCCCCTCGTCTGTTCAAACATTGTGAAACATTGCGGCTGTGGATTGATCCGACAAAGGCGCCTGTAGTTAACAATACTCGATGCACGCTCTATGTTGTCTCTCCTCTGTTGTCTCTACATCAGAAACGGCACAAACAAGGACTCTACTGACGAAAATGTTTACCGCAAAATGCTGTCTGTTCCAAAATTCACAAAATTTTCCATCACACATATTACTTACTGAAAGTATTTTTTATACTTGCCGATTATGAACGCGACTTTGAAACTCATTTAAATAATACTCCCAACTTTGTTTTCAGTAAGTCCAAATAGTTGAAAGTTAAATCGTGACAGATTTTTAAAATAATAAAACTTTCCCATAAAAGTGTCTTTATCGAAATTAATAATTCAACTTGAACTCCATGTAGACTAAAAACTGAACTCTACTATTTTTGCCTTATTTAAATAAATATATACCTACTCAAAAACGACGACATTATTTGACAATAAATGAGTATTTTTTTTAAGATGGAAGTAGCAAGGAACCCGCAGTCCATCTGATGATAAATGGTCACAGTCATTGATGCACATCTATAAGCAAAATTTGCTTTGGTCACATAATGTGAAAGAGAGCTAGAAATCACACTCTTTCACCAAACGCAAGAACTACTTTACGCTAAAAATATTAGCGATGGTTCTTCCCCGGTCGAACTATACTCGCTGTATCTTTAGCAACATACATATAGATATAGAGACGCCTAAGAGGAAAAATCTCGTCACGTATATTCGTAGTTTATAATAGTCGTATACATAATCGTTGTGTATAGTCGGAGCAAGATCTCTGAAGATGCAAGGAACAAGGTGAAGTAATAAAGCCATTTAATATTCACAACCTGCGCAGAATTGATATCACCGGCAGTCCACTTAAACACTTGAGGTATGAATACTAATTGCTCTTTACACTATTCATAGCACTTGATGCCTAATCTATGATGAATTTAATTGTACACTTTAATTGTAACTAAAGTGTAAAAAATAAAAATACAATAACAAGTATTTATATCTTTTGAGAAAAAAATACTCCGTTATGTCTTTTAAAAAAATATACTAAGAAATAGACTACAAAGAGGAATAATTGTATTGTTCTCTTTGGAGTCGGTGCCACCACCACACCAATTTTTATATACACATACACGCACAAACAGATATATTTCTCATAATATGTTAAACGTATCTATCAATCTTCTTCAAAATTATTTTAATGTTAAACTGCCACGTATCTTTAGGTGTGATACATATTTGTCTCCTTTTTAATAATGGACGCAGGCAGTTACTTCTTGCCATTAGGTGGTATGCATTACCCTTAACTTTCAGGTAACGCAACTTCAATAAAATAACCCATGTATTTCTTTCCCCAGATTATGATTTTCCTGATATGGACCGTGGTTCTCGTTGCGGCGTTGACGCTATATCTTCGCCAAATATACACTAAATTCAGCAGGAATGGAGTCAAGTCTCTCCGGCCGCTACCAATTGCGGGCAACATGTTGGGAATACTTACGAGACGGACCCATTTCGTTGATGATATCTCGGAACTATACAATAGGTTCCCAGAGGAAAGGTAGGATTATTTCAATATTTTGAAGGGGTAGGACCCTTTTTGCATCGACTATGCATGTACCGCCGCCTCTCCCACATCTGCCTCATAAGGGCGTTGCTCTGTTCTGGTTGAAAAGGTCTCGTAAGGAGACATACTTATATTATTTGAATATTTGCCCATATATAGATACAATTTCATGGATCGTAGACACGGCGAAACTCGTAACATATTAAAATCTATCAAATTCGCAATGATATTAGACAAAAAATCATATAGAAACATCCAAAGGCGTTCCAAATTAGTCCAGTAGCAAAGCATCTGTGGCAAACCCCAGGTAATACTCTGATCTAATCTAGGATTGATTACAGATGTCCATGGGTGGCAGTGGCTAGATGCAATCAAATGAACTGCTCGTTTGCTACTTCAATGTTATAAGAAAAACTATTTTTCATTGTTTCTAGTAAACCATTTCAAGAATATAAATATTATAATACTTTCAGGCGGAGACAAACAAATATTCCAAAAAAAATACTTAAGTAGATGTGCCCCTGCGGGCAGCACATTAGTACATATAATGTCTATTTAAATAAATTATTATAGTACTAATTATTTTTCCTTTTATACGTTTACGCAGACGTGTATTTTGTTTTCATAATGATTAATTTAATTGTTAAAGTATCGTTTTTGGTCTAGATTCGTCGGAAGATATGAGCTCCTGAATCCGATGTTGGTTGTCCGAGACATGGAGCTGATAAAGAAGATCGCGATCAAGGACTTCGAGCACTTCCTTGACCACCGCGGCTTCGTTGATGAGCAGAGCGAACCGATTTTCGCCAGAAATCTCTTCTCATTACGAGGTAAGAATTTAAGTATATTTTTGTCTAGAATAAAATGTCCAATTATTATTTTCAATCATATATTTCGGTTATTCAATTGTAATAAGAAGCATAATAAAGTCAATTGCATAAATAAATGCATGCTTACTCGCACAGATGAATGCACACATATGTAGGTATATGATGCGTAAACATATGTTAGACGCCTACATATATATGTAATACTAGTGTAATGTACCAAATTAGAAATCGTAGGCCGATAGAAAATAAATAAATAACATTTATGTATTTTAATATTTACACATGCAAATGCACATGCAATTTACAAACGGAGAGTGCATTAAGCAATGTATCAACTTGCAATTTAAATGGGCCCACTAAAATTCTAAAGAATCCAAACTCGTTACAACACATCAAAGTCGTTCGCGAGTTCATTTTGCCTTGCGTGGTTAAATAAACTAGACTTGCTGGTCCCAAATAGTCATCCATAAAGAAATGGCCGACATATTGCAAAATAGAGCGTACAAAACCACTTCAAAGGGATGCGGTGCCAAACAAAACGGTAGTTTGCATGCAATAAAATGCACCAACAAAAGTGTAGGAATATAAAGTAACGGTGAAATGTTCTGCGTAGTGTGTACCATGGTTCACTGCATCACGACAGTATAGTCCACATGCGTTGAACCATTATTTCAAAGTAAATAATAATAATAACGCTTTCTTCACTCATAGCCCCACACTAGGGATTTTCTCCTATGTCGTGGGTGCCATGGACACACACAAAGATGAATTCACAAACGCCGAGACCCAGAGAAGGAATCTAAATTCATCATTCAGATGTCTGTCTGGCTGGGAATCGAGCCCGAAACCCTATGCGTTTCAGACTAGTATGGTGACTGCTCTGTCACGCTGGTCGTCATTCTCTCAAAGTAAATTATTTAACTAAAGCAAAATTTACAAATATGATATAGAAACGTGATAAATAAATTAACGAGTCATGGGACACATGATAGTTATAAAAGTAATAATAAGAAGAAGAATAAAAAAGACGCTTTTCACATTCATAGCCCCACACTAGGATGTACTTGTGTGTCGTGTGTGCCATGGATACTCAAAGACGAATACACCCAGACCCAGAACAGAAATCTTAACTCATTCAAATCCTGTCTGGCTGAGAATCAAACCCGGGACCCACTGCGCGTTAGATCGGTATGGTAATAGCTAGGCCACGCGGGGCGTCGAGAATATAATTCACTTTTCAAAAATCACTTTTTTTCACAAAATCTCCAGTAACATTATCGCAACAAATCGATTGACGTGGTGATAGATAATACGTCTACAATTTGTGAGCAATATCTCCGAAGTGTGAAGTTACGAGCCCACAAATTCATTTTATCGCTCGACTGCCTGTACAAAGTTATGAAGTTATGTTACAAATGTGCCTTGTAATTCTAAGTTTTACAGTTAAGCAATTTAAAACTTTTGTTTTATATCCGTTTATTTGAGTATATTTTGTTAATGTGCCAAGTTTTTATTTTACAAGTTCACGTTACGGAAAAATATTCATTTATTAAGCATTTTTCTGTAACGTGTACAATTTAAAGAAGTTGTATATTTAATTAAGTTATATATCTAAAGGCCCAACATAGTTACAAATATGAGGTATATTTTACAAATAATAGAGAAAAATTATTTACTCCTTGTATTTATTAACGTGATCTAAACCTAAGTCAGGTTCATCTTTAAGATGACTTCAGCATCCTCATACATATTTTGATTCATAATTTTGCCTTATTTATCCTAGGACAAGAATGGAAAGACATGCGCTCGACCCTTAGCCCAGCGTTCACCAGTTCGAAGATTAAGCTGATGGTACCCTTCATGGATGAGATCGGACAGCAGATGTTGAAAGTACTCCAGAAGAAGATCGAAGCTTCAGGAGGTGAGCATGCAACTAAAAAAAATGAAATTTCTGATCTCATTCAGCTAAGCAAAACTCAACTATTAATTTTGAAATTAAACTTATATCGCATAGTCAAAAAACTACCTACATCCGCAATAATATTGATAAACATAATATTGTGGAGGCCAATGTCGTTGTTACGTAAACAACTGATGAGTAATCGTCTAATCAAAATCACGTCAACAATGCCCGAATCATCTGGATCAAAAGGTATATCACGTTATTTAGAAGCACGCATGCGTGTCATGTGAATAAATGACATTTCAGGGTCCCAGTCAAGTGCAAATTAACGTGCAATTGGCACAAGTGGATGAAATTACGGTCCAGTAAAAATAAAATTAGATATTGGGGTCAATCAAAAGCTTATTGCGTTGGCTCGCCACTAGTTATATTAGTGAGGAAAACAACACAAAATATTGGTAATCGTAGACGGATGGAACAGAAGATAAATGCGTTTATTATGTTTTGTTTTCTTACTACGTGTATTCTGTTCATACCATCTCTTCCACTTTTGGAATTTATTTATGATCTACATGAATGATACATTAATTTTTTTAAATATAGAAATAGCTAGCGAAGATGTAGTTTACTTGATGGTAAGTTGCTTTTGGCGCCCACGAACTTGGGTTATCAACGCCCAATGATTTTCTTTATAATATACAAGTAGCAAATGTGCATGCAGTCCGCTGCTGGTAAGTAGCCACTGCCGGCCGTAGACATTTGTGATCAATCTCAGATAAAATAGGAGTCTTACCTGAGTTAGCCACAGATGCGTTACTAATTCTGTGGATTGAATTGGAAAATGACATATAAGTATGTCTCCCATACCACACTCTTCAGAACACAGCAATACACAGCTGCTACGGAAGCAACACTACCATACAATAGTATACTGATGCTTCCGGAGTCAAACCGTTAAAAGTTCTACTTCTTTAAATTTTCTTACTTCATCTTGAAGACTGCTAGAGAACTAGCTAAAATACTCAGTAACAATATCATTGCAGTTGGCTACCTCGATGTAGACGTGAAGGACCTGACTACCCGCTACGCTAACGATGTGATTGCCTCTTGCGCCTTCGGACTTAAAGTGGACTCACACACGGACGAAAACAACACATTTTACGAGATGGGAAAAACCGCCTCTACGTTTAAATTCAAACAGTTGATGATGTTCTTCCTTTACACCTCGTGTCCTGCTCTAGTCAAGGTTTGTTCTTATATTTTTATACATTATTTCTGAACTTATTATCTTATAATGATCAAAAAGTGTTCACTACCGCTAAAAGTCCGCTGAAAACAATTTCTATTAGGATTGATAGCAAAATGAGCCAAAAATGTGTTGCAGCTTTCAAGGACTACGTTGGAAAGCTTCCTTTAAATTACTTTAAGTAACCAAACCCCAAAAAAGGTCAGCATCTACCCTAGGATATAACCAAACGAACAATAGGGGAAAGGTGGAAGAAGCACAAAAAAGCCAAAACTCTTGTTGTTTATCAAATAACTAAATTTTGATGACCCCTTTTGCGCTTTTTAATATGTTACGGATACTTACGATATGCGGTTTTTTGAATTTCTTTTTGCCCGGTTTATCCAGATCAAAGACTATAGCAGACGCTGAAGACAGCAGCTCTTAATGCTGTTTTAATATTAATAGAAGTTACACTGCTGCCTTTGCAGGCGAAGTACCAATCATAAATACCAAAAAGGTAAAAGATTATATTATAAGAAAAAAGATTGTGGATGTACAAGTAGTAGTAAAAATTGGGATAGTATAAGATTGCAATAATTGCACAAAGTAATCACAATATCAAATAATTTGCTAACCGAACGCCAGCTCCTTGATGACTATAATCAACAAAACAAGTCATACAGGTAACAAGTTATTTGTTTGATCTCTTACACGTTGTTTGCACTTTGGTGTAATGATGTATTATCTTACAAGTAATTACTAGTTATTATCTCCTTATTTGCTGTGCTGCTCAATGACTACCACGAGTAATATATTTTACTCGAAAATCCAATTATTTTGTAAACTCCTCTTCTTTTGTAGCATAGCTTTGTCAAAGTCAGTTCAACTCTAACTGAGATAACTAACTAACTAACCACCGTATTGAGAGACATACAAACACACTAAGAGCAAACCCGACAGAATACATATTCCTTCCATTTAACGAAATAAAATGTACGTAATCTAATACAACCGCTTTAACCATGAATTCGAAATTCGTCAATCATCTAAAAAGCTTGATTTTAAAAATATTTATATATGCATCAGATATATCAACCCTTAAATTCAGCTAAAAATCCCGTGACATTGAGTGAGGGTCTGACACTCAATAAGGGTTGCGAAGTAATGGACGGAGCTTTATGGTTTTGTACATTATTGTGGAAACATACTGAGCTATTTTTTCCATTGACAGAAACCGAATAATTTATGTTTTACAACATAGATGAAAATCTGTCAAATAGGTAATTTTCTGTGACTGGTTAGAATCAGAAGAATTATTATTTATAAATTAACTGTATACAATGGTTTCAATCGCTACATTAAAATAAAAAAAAAACAAACAAACGAACATTGCTTGATATTATATAGCCTATAGCCGTCCTCAATAGATGAACTATTCAACATAAAAATAGTTGTTTAATTTAAACTAGTTGTTTCTGAGCTTAACGCATTTAACTAAAGCAACATTTTTTTCAATATTAGTATAGTATTAGTATATCAATATTAGTATAGAGTGTACCTAAAGTTCAATGTAGCACTTTATGGTAAAATTGAGTAACCTGGAACACAAAATTACACTAATTTGTTATAAGAACGTAAGACGCATTCATCCATAACCAAAACCCTTATTAAATCAAACGTTAAGGCAGCATTACAGCCACACTTACTTCTGCCTAATAACGCAGCATTGCTACGTTTTGGTCTGAAAGGTGTGATAGTGGAGACATAGGTAACTACTTATCCGAGACGCTTCAACTTAGAGGTTGCAATGCATCGGTGGTCAACCTCAGCTAAGACTCCGTCCTTATCTTAATTATACTACTAACTACTACCGGGGACTTCTTACCCACACTGGCCTCTTTTATACTACGGCTGCGTCAGCGGCATAAGGGGAGGGGATAAGGGATATTCGGGTCTCGATGTCTTAATTATAGATTTTCATGAGCGGTAGTAGCCACTTAGTCTTACTATCAGGTGATGAACTTTAGTTTTTTTACTACATGCATTTTATGTAAAAATAAATCATAGGTATAGTGATTAATATAATTATGTTCTTTGCTTACTCCGTTATATACCATGTAATTTCTTACGATGAATTATTTCAAGGCATTTAATTTTTTATTACACATCATATAATTATTCTAATACACTACGTAATCTATCAGCAGATTCAACATTCTATTACATTGCCCAGATTATCTACAAAAAGTCCCTGTATCTTCAGCCGTAGATTAAATATCAGTAAATTAATTATATGTAAATAATTAACTAGAAAACAGCCTACGACGTCTAGTAATAATCTTAAGAATTTATGATAAATTACAGCTTATCTTAATTACAATTTTGACAGTTCACATTTAAATAAGATAAGAAATTCCGCCTTGGATTTGTCTGTTGGTCTCATTATCTGAAATATCAGAAAGGTGCACCCTATTTCCTTTTCAGGATGTTTTCGGAACCCAAAAATAATAATGAATATCAGAATAAAAAAAAACTTCGCTATCACGTGTCTATTTAAAGATAAAAAAGAAGATTAACTTAGATAATACGTGCTTTTTTGAAGTTAAATATTTCAGACAATGACTAAATAAACGTGTATCGATATGTCCTTGACTTTATTATCAGCCGATGCGGTAATCATTTTCTTGAAATTATTAACAACATGTTTATAAATAGCATAACCATTTTTATCATTAAGATCAGAATTCGTGATGACGTTAATAAAAATATTATCATGAAAAATCCAGTGTGAATCATAATTAACTCCTTATCACTAAAGTCAACGCACGTAAAGAAGTTTATCTGAATAATATTTTAAAATTACCTTAATAATATACATATAGATAGATAGATAGATTTTTTATCCCAGAAACAATTATTTTTCCCCTGGGACAGCTTTGTTTTTTTTTTACACAGTAAGGCAGTTGGACATGATTTTTGCATAGTGGTAGATAAAAGGTCAGATTAAAACTTTAAAATTTCAAAATAAATTTCAGTTAGGTATATTTCTGTCATTTTCATTTTTGTTTAACTTGAAAATGCAGACACAGATAGTAAATATCATTATTACAGTCAAAATCAGTGAATCTAGATTACAATTTAATCAATAAGGCCAGTTTAGTTCCGTTAATAACGTTTTTAAATCCCAGATAAGCGTCCCAGTGAGAATCAAGCTTACGATTCAATCAATAACCAAAAGTCAAGTTCAGTCAAGGTCAAGGAGCCAACATACGGCGTCGGCTTGACGCGTTTGTTTACCGACACTCATTTTAGGATTCCCTACATACATTGGATAAACGATTTATCTTAGCACTTTATTGGTCTGCCCATTATAAGCTTACAAAGCGTTTTGTGTTGGGCAATTTTACAGCCATGCTCCAGCCGCCTAGGAATCATTTATGCTCATGGTAGATCCTAGTAGAACAAATATCTCAAACTCAATTATTGATATGCTTTAATACAAGTTTTAAACCAATATTGTTCTCTTTCTTTTACCTAAAGAGACATGCAAAATAGTATGAATTATTATCCACATTCATATTAATTAAATTACCCAGAAACGGTGAAATTATATCATGTAAACATCACATCGATTACCATCTAAATTTTTTGAAAGAGTATATTGTATTACTGTATATTATGTCTATACTTTAAAATAACCTAACCTAATCTTGTCCATTTCTTTATCTAGAGGCTGAACCTGACCTTGTTTACTTCAGCCACCAGGAGTTTCTTCACTAACCTTGTTTTGGATACCATGGGAGAACGGGAAGCCAAGAATATCATCAGACCCGACATGATCCATCTGCTAATGCAGGCTAAGAAAGGTAACAACCTTTTAGCTTAATGATTGTATGCTTCTTATGGTTCTCTACTTCACCTGTCTAAAAATTCTGTTCAATATTTAAATAATTGATTTAAAAATCAAATGTCGTTTACATAAAGTCTTGTAGAGCTGCAGAAATAATTTTATTAATATTTTTGCTACCGTAGAAATAAATATCAATGAGTAATAAGGAACCCTTTACTATGCTTGGTTCAACTCCCATTTCTGATTTTCCTTAGTAAGCTTATTTAGATACCTACTGTTTAGGGCCAGTATGATATTTTCCATTCCTGGCTTAATTCCTTTTTGATGTGGGTTTGATACTTTTTCTCAGACCCCGGAATTATTTTCTGTTTTGACTTAGTTTCATACTTTTTTGTCACTATGTTGCGTCGTGGAAAATTGGTAACAAAATATTCTGCGGCTTAAGAAAGTTTTCTCTTAAACCCAACTCAAAAACACTGACAGACACGACACACACGCAATCAATAACAAGAAATGAACCTGAAAACACAATATTGTGTAAAAATACAAAAAATAAATTCACATTAATATTTTAATACAATGACTATAGTATTTTAGCATTATTGAATGCAGTCGTATAATTAATCAAATTTGCAATCATTATTTTGGATGATATGCGGTTTAAAATAAGACAAACAAAACATCCGAATCATTAAAAACGAATTACGATTTGATTATACTCACGGTTATCATATTTTTTTACACTGTCTCAAAAAATGATAATAAAGATCTTTATAATATCCTACTAAATGTTAAAAAATAGCCTGTGGTTTTAAATCACGTCGTCCAGGTTCTTCAAACTTTTTTATAATGTATCAAGATGATAGATCTATTTGTGTTTAATTACTGCTACATTACCGCCATGAGGTGTCTAAAAAGTGAGGCGAGGTTTTTGCATATTTAACATCAGACAGACTGCATCTTTTGCGCAGTCGATCTTAGCAGTTTTACCTTTACCTTTAACTAATTAATGCTGGATGTGCCATAATACATAGCAAGCATAGCAATAAGTTCTACATCGATTCGCATAGCATTAAAATGTGCAATAACAATGATGACAGAGCAGATATCTCTATAGGTATTAGTATTTAGAACTCGTTCAACATTTGCGCTTACGTAAATCCGTAAAGAGGCTAGGAAGTTTCTTGAGTAGCTAAACAACTTACAGCGACGAGCACTGATAACGCAAGCTCCGTCGCAGTAATTGTTACAAAAACAAAAGATTACACGCCACTCGAGGGGTGATTAATCGCAAACGTTGTTCTCAACAACTTTGGTGCGACGCTGATAATGTAATTGCTCATTTTCTTATTCTGGCCTTACCTTGTCTGATACAGCGTAATGTATTTCCAGACCACCTTAGCAGACTTAGGATCCAAATTGAGTTGAAGGAGTAAAAACAACCCAGTGTTAACACTAACTTGACGACCCGCGTGACCGAGCGGTCACCATACCGGTCTAACGCGCAGTGGGTGCCGGGTTCGATTCCCGGCCAGACAGAAATATGAATGATGA
>DWNE01005420.1:0-14003 GCA_018249875.1 Cecropterus toxeus | reverse complement strand
GTCCGAAATAAGAGCACAATTTCCTTTGTGCTCTTATTTCTCTTGCCGTTTTTGGTGCCGTAACCCTTAATCTAGTATATATTTGATCGAAGAATATACAAAAATTTAATCTACTCAAGACATGTTGTAAGTTAAACAATTGCCAAATTATTTTTTTCAAATGAACCTCAATCCGTTCCGTATAAATTTATCGTAAAACCTGGCATGAAATGCACAAGTCTAGATACAATGTGATATGGCATTTTTTTTTTTTTTGTAATGCCTTTATTTAATAATCACATGCCTTAGATAGCAAGGAAGAGTAAAGATCGCTTAATTACTAACCTGATAAGTGATCTCCCGTTGCGAGCTCTGCGTGGGGTCGCGCTGGTTCTTGTTGACGAACGCCTTCACCACCCATTGGTGGCCGAATGCCGTAAACCGCGACGTCTCGTAGAACAGCTTGTGCATGAACTCTTCAGTGCGGTACGGTTTTAGCTGCAAGTCTGCGTCAAATTGCCAAAATTATCAATTATATTTTAAAAGCACCTGTGGTATTTGATAAAAGGAAAATGAATGGGACAGAAAGATTTGCATAATCTTAGGCATGGTAATAGGTTCGGGAAACGTAATATTTAGAAGATTAAGTGCGTTTCTAATTAAGATTGTGTGACTCTCGTTCTATTATTGATTCATGGTTTTATTAGTAAGTGTCTAAACTAACTAACTAACTAACAGTTAATTTCGGTCGAATGAGTCAGTTTTTTTATTATTTGTCTATACGTTCGAATTTGAATTAAGTTCAAACTGATTTTGAACGGATGGGCTTAAGAAAGACATTCATTTTCCCCGAAAAGTCCATCGTAAGACTCAATTACATACTTAAGGTAAGGAAAAAGTTAAAAACTTTTATATAAATTAAATCACTTTAAAGTTAGGCGCTAGGGCTATAATTGTGTACTAGCTTTAAAGGTACTCAAATATTATTAAACGGGGAAAATTGTTTTAAAAGACCGTTGGCATTATTAGAAGTGGGCTATTATCAGATCAGACGCGGTACAGTTACAAAGCTCACCATTAAACGTGATCTTCTCGTAGGACAGCAGCTCGAGTATCTGCCCGTAGAGCGCGTACGTGTCGTTGGCGCGGCGCTCGCGCTCGGCCAGCGCGTCCAGCACGTCGGCGGCGGAGCGCGCGGGGTGCGCGCACGCCGCCTCGTGCGCGCCCGCCTCGTGCGCCGGCCCGCGCCACGGACACCCGATGCACGCGTAGCGGCACCCCGTCAGCCTGCGCACACACACCCACATACGTCATAACCCTAGCTCATTGTTAAACGACTGCGTTACAAGGAGGATAATGGTTTTCGAGCGTATACATATATGTATGTTTGTTTGTATGGCTTGACGGATTACAAGTATGACATATCATTAGAATCGCACATACATATCAGTTTTCCTAGTGACATAGGCTATATAATTTTTAAAAATAAAGGAAAAAGGGGGGAGGGACGAATTTTCTTACTATTACGACAATATGGGTACCAAATGAAAGCAAGTAAATAGACCAATCTAAAATGTATATATTTTTATACTTTTACTTGACTATTGTAACAAAAACTCATATAAGCGTTAAATTAAATACATATCATTATGATAAAAAATTTCGTTTTTTGAAATCAGGTTTTGTTTTACTGTTTTTGAGGATATTACTAGTTATAAGCTTAAAAATAAGCTAGAGTATAATTCGGTGGTGGTAGAACCCTCTGTGGTTCTACTCCGGAAGCCCTACCGCCACACCTATTTCTCCCTAATAACAATATTATGCACTGCTATATTTTGGTCTGAAGATTGTGGTAGAGACATACTTATCCAAGGCATTCCAGTCCTGATCTTATCTGGGGTTTATTACACGTGTCCATGGGCAGCAGTTACCACTTACCATCGGGTTGACAGCATGCTCGTTTGCTACTTCAGTATTTTAGATAAAAGAATAGGAAACAACCGTGCAGTCTTTCTGATGGTTACTGCCGTATCTATCTCTATGTTAAGTCAATCACAGATGCGTTGCTACTCCCAGTTTAAAATGGTGACTTCATATATATGTATAAGCGAACCGACAACTATCATTTCACCGAAAACTAAGAACCGCCTTTCGCTTGAAATAGGTGTGGCGGTGATACTCCCCGGTAGAACCAAATACGTTCTACCACCTGCCTGCCTATGCTTTACTTATCCTCGCAACAAGGGGTCATTAATTATTGATTTTAATTATTTTTAACACCCCCTCCCATCATCAGCGAAAATAAGCAAAAGGCTCTTCCCCACCTGCCTTAGCTTACTGTACATTTTTGTACTCCTTGATATGCTGCTGCCACCCTCCTGATAACACTGCAAGAACCCCAGCGAAATATCAACGTAAAACAACTCAACATCCTACATTCATTTCCACTTATCCACTTTCCACAATGGATTTGGTAATAGAAATGTTGTACTTTATTATTTTATATATTATACTTTTAACTCACTGAAAAAAAGGAGCATTTTTTTCAATGCAATTCAATTTTATTGTACTCTTAAACTATACATACCTATTACATATACTTAGGTTTTTGGAAAGGTTTGGTCAAAACAGTGCTATAGAAATGTAAAGTAAAATTACCTTTTTTCGGAACCGGACATAAGTCTTATCTAAACGATGAGCATATTCACAATACTTGGCTGTACGTATTGATGATTTCATTACCTTCAGTTTAATAGTTGACTTCTATTTTATTCACATGGAGGAATAGAGTGAATTGTGCTACGGGCGGCTGACATAATGTGAGTTTATCACGTATGAGTGCTTCCATTGAACTTAAACTATACTTTTTTGTAAGATAGGTATACATGCATATTTCTCCGATTGTAATTAACACACTAGCAATCCTAGCACCCATGTCCGTTCATAACATAAGTTACAAATAACACAGATTGTTAAACCTAGCACATAATCATGCTCTGAATTAACACGAGCAGGCTACGGTCTACCAGTTTATGAGTTTGGTTCGCATTACACCAGGTGTTATCAAGCGTTTACGACTAATGTTAGTGAACGAGCAACAGGCCGGCGACAACGACGCTCCACGCTGACTCCGAACTAATTATCATTTCAATGAGCTCCTCGCAACTAAATTAATGTATTAAAAAGTAAAGGTAAAAATAAACTAAAATAATAAAAACTACGTATACGAAGGAGTAACTAAATGGAGCAGAAAAATAAACAATTTAAAAAACTAAGAAGGGTATAAACGAGCACGTTGAAATGATAATTTCTATCGTCGAGAGCCACAAGCGTCGCCAAGTGATCTGAACACACCTGCGATACCTACGACGCTTGGCCGGCGCCTCCGACACCTCGGACACGAGGTACGTTCTTCTCAAGGCCGATAGCAGGAGAGAATACACACTGGCTACAATGCGAACCAAACCATCGAACAAGCGAGCCTTGCGCGACGAGTCTATCGTTAGTTGCGCGAACTTGTATTGCCTGAGGGAGAAAACGGTCGGTCAGGAATACTGTTAACTGTAGAGAGGGGTCTTTAGGTAGGAACCATAAGCCTTGTTAAAGAAAAAGAAAATTTTAAATTTATTATATTTATAATCTAAATGCACATGGAAACTGTTTGTTCTTGTGCTACTAATTCAACCAAATAATATTATATGAAACACAAGCAATACCATTTTGATTGAGCACCCTTCTTAGTGAAAGATCAAGGAGGCTTTAAGTTCTTTTGGTGTTTGCAGATGTCTAATAATTTATATATATAATATGTATTTTAAGTCTGAATGGGGTGTCTGTAGTTACTGCCATGGCATCTACACACCATATATCTGATACCTTAAGTACAAATGTCTAATCTTATCTGTACTCATTTGTATACATAGATTCAATGGCACTTTTTATTCAATGGCACTTTAGTGATCCCAAAATTTAAGCATCAATAATGTACACGTGCTTAGCCAAACATAAGCTTATCATAATGGGAAAAACATTAATCATTAGTCAACAGCATAGCGACATTTGCTATAGTAATAACACCCACACTACATATTAATTTGTGGAAAAGATAATGTTACATCGAACTCTAAATATCATAGAAACATTGCAAAACTTTGAAAATAAATCATAATATACTTTAGCTATTAAAAATAAACAAATTACCTCTCTTCACATATTTTCTCTTCGTGAGCTTGCAGGGAGTGTCTCGGAAACACCCGAGTACAGTATTTACACTCGGAGGGAAGCTCAGAGACAGTCTTCTCAACTGCCAAATTCCTCGATGCGGTGGTCTTGGAGATCTCCACACGGCAGTTGGGGCAGGTGGCTGCCTCGTCGCGCAGCCGAGCGTCGGCCAGCAAGTGAGTGAAGCATGGAGCACACATCAGATGTCCATTACTACACTGCAAGTCAAGGCAATATGGTTTTATTTTGGATAATGACAGTATTATTTTGTCAATAATTGTTGTATGTTTAAAATAAGAATTTTAACTTTGTCATTAACATATATTGCCTTAAATTTTGAATCTAAAGAGTATAATTAACTTATCTAATTTCAATTTATTTAATGTGTGTAAAATGTGAAATTTGTCAAAAACAAAAGAAACATTGTTTAAAACAGCAGATTACTTTATAAGTGTAGGACTAAATAAATTTATTTCCACCTATTATAAATGTCTGAATAAGTTTCTAATATTAATCATACATAAAAGGAGTGTTTGTTGTGTTGGACTGTCTGCATATTAGTGTGTGTCAATCACTTATAGTGTCCCTCGAATCCATCTTTTAATACAAACCGATTAAGTGTATCATACTGCAATAAAAATAAAATTTATATTGTCCATTGTGTATACAGCCAGCGTTCAGTCAGAATTATCATTAAACATTTGAAAATTACTTCCATAGAAATTGCATAAGTTGTATTAATGATATAACTTTAAATTACTTTATAAAGTGCCAGATTTCATATTTTATAAAAAATATATATTAGTGCAGCAAATTTTGACTGATCAAGAGCATTAACTTTAGAGGAAGGGATTTTCTCAATAAAGAAAGAACTAAATCTTTGATACATTTCTTTATTTATTGAAATGGTTTCTACATAGAACAATACAAACTATTTTTTAAACTATGTGAACGTACAGACTAGATAACATGAAACCTTATAAAATATATCACAGAATTAACAGTATGACAATTTAACTACATAGAAACTCGCCGATACATTAAATTAGGCCATGTAGCCACACACAACACTAATCGTAAAGAAACTACGACGACATCGGTATTAGCGGCAGCGGCGGGCCGCGCGCTAGCGATCCACGCCCAAACTTTAACATAACAAAGGAACATTACAATTTTTTTGCGAAATGATAAAATACAGAACAGAGATCACAAAATGATGATCAGAACGGATTGCTTGATTGGAACGCGTAGGCTGCGCCTAGCGTGTTGCAAGCGCGGCCGAGTTCGGCCTCTTACGTAAATGAAAGAAATCATAAAACAGCTGATAAGCTGCGGCCATCAGCTGTTTTAGAATACCTGATACACGGCCGCCTGCGGCAAGTCCAGGCAAACTGCGCAGCAGAGAATGCCTCCGAGCCTGTTTTCGAGCTTCTCCGACTGCGCACTATCCGAAGTACTATCGCTTTTGCGTTTCTTGGGCGAGGGCTCCCCGTCGTCTTTCACATCGAGGGCGACAGCAGTCTCCTCACTAGACGACGGCACGGGTTCGCCTTCCGGAGCCTCGGCCATTGTCGGATGTAAATATCAGATTTATAACGATATAAATAAATGTATATCAAAACACACTGACGTCAAACCCTACACAACACCGCTGCGTCAATCAAATAAACATAAGAAATAGAATCCACGCAATGAACAAAGGTTTGTTGTATTTTTATAGACCCCCACTGCGCCCAACTAGTGCAGGCTAATGCATAGTTTGGTTGAGCAAAGTTCACTTAAATTTGCATCGAGTCATATCAAAAACAAGTTACAAAATACAGTGACACTAATTAATAATCGAACTATCAACAATTATTTATATCATACTATAAAAATATTTTTTTTATGTTAGGCTTCACCATGAAATTAAATCGTTGATTATTACAAAAATGAAGTAACTGTCCTAAACATTCGATTACGACATCGATATTTTTATTTTTCATGGTTTTCATTTAGGTCGTGCACAACACCAGTAATTGTCTATGGACTTTGTTGGTTGTGAAATCCGGTTCCGTTTGATAAAAGCGCGTTCATTTGACTGTAGCTGCACATTTCCAGAACTATTATTGTAATATAGATACCACACTGCTATCGGATATTATATAACTTTACAACAGTTAAGCGGGGTGCAGAAGGACCATGTTACCGCGCTTTACAAGGGAGGGAGCAAACCCTTGCTCCCTCCCTTGTTGCTTTTGACCCCAAAAGCTTCAAAAATCAATATTTAGTTGCAAGTCAGGATATAGTTCTGATCTCATTTGGCAGATAGGTATAGACATAGGCATCGAAAGATGGTAGTTTTATGTAAGACTATTGGAGATTATGATCAGGACATAGAGCTTCTCCACGAGATGACTACTGATGAATTGCTACCTCTGAGGACTAGAATGTCTTGGAGTTTTCCTTTCCACACACTTCATACCAAACAGCAGCGTTTAACATTTTCAATTCTCAAAATAGTTTGTGTCTAGATGTTTATTAACAAAGTATATTTTAGTCTACTAAATGTAGAAAATAATAATTTATATTAAGGTTATACTGCCAAATTTTAGTTTATGCAAAGCAAATTTGTATATTACTAAAAATATTTTTTTGAGTAAATGAGTTATAAAGAACGATAGTTAATAAATTGATTTATATTGACCTTTATTTAACTATTTTCGTAAACTAATGTTACATACACAGAAATTCTTATAAATAAATCAGAAAATTTTATCCCCGCAGCAGGGATACATATTATGTCTAATGTATGTATGTATTTATTTGTTATTGTAGTCCCATATGTATTCATACTATTTATTACTGCAAAACTTGAAAGCTTGTCTGCAACCATTGGGAAGCCTGGAATGAACATGTCATAAAATAATTATAACTCTTCATCTTAGGAATACATAATTATATCTACTTACAACTTATTATTAAAAGAATAACTAGACAAATTAAGTAGACTCTTAATACAATCAAATAGAACAGGACTGTCCAAAGTATAAGCAGTAATTTGGAATAACATATAAGTGGCCCATTTAATTATTCTCGACAACAATTTTTTCTCTGTCCCATACTGCCCTCAGAAGCACAAAATGAAAAATAATCTAAGTGAATGATGGTAACTTAGTTTTAATATACAAAAAACTAGTTTGAAAATTTCCTTTCTCTCAATTATAAAGGTATATCAGGAAAACAACTTTCACATATCATATCACAATGAGATGCTGCTTTTGACCTTTTGTGCTTTTGAGGGCAATATAATGGAGAGCAAAAAAAAATTTATATATTGTTTTGCTACTCTCCAGTAAGGGTTTGTATTTACCCTTTATTGCATATCACCTGGGTAGCCTTGAACTAGATACAATGTCATGGTCTATTTATTTATAAACATAATGCACTTGTTTGAGCTGATTATTATGGCTCAAAACCATTTCAAACGCAGAGACATTTAGTTAATATTATGAGGTAATTGTCTTTTTATAATTCACTTTATTTATAAATAATAACCAATATTGGAGTCTTAGTACATTGGCAACTTTAATAAATGCACTAGTCCTGTTGTCTATTCATGCGTCAAAGTTTTGGCTTCTTGGGCAACGAGCCAAAGGCAGAGATAACAGTGCTTTTCGTGCCGGTCACATTGCTAGTAAGCGGCTGCTGCAGCAAGCCAGGCTGCTTGATGGCCGGCTTGGCTGCAACATTGGGTGCTGCTTGGTCCCACTTTGATTTTCGTTTCTTCTCATCATCACTCTCAGATTTTTTAACCACTCCTGTCATAAAATCTATTTTGGATAAACGCTCCTTTTTTTCCTTCTCTCTCTTGTTCATTTCTTGCATCTGGACCCTGGCCAGCTCATCATAGTAGGACTCCTTGCCCCATCTCAAAGGATCATAGATTTCTGGAGGGTAGTTAGTATCTAGTTCATTTATGTCACAAAATTGAATCAACTTCTCGTAGATGCTAGGATTTCTGAAGTTCTTCTTGTCTTGAATTATTTTATTCATGTCTAGACCTTCAGTTAACATTCGCGTGTAATGCTTAGCAATGAGATCTTGTAGCTCCTTGGGACACTTGCCGGGCGGCTCGGGCGGGATGGCCACGCCGTCCAGCGAGTCGTCGGGATCGGAGCGCGGCACCGCCTCGTCCGTGTCCGTCTCCATGGAGAGCCGCCGCATATCGTCCCGATTCTCTACGCTCGGGGACAGTTGATCTTCATCGGAAACTATCGTATCGTCCACGTAAGATACCAACCTTCGCTTGGGTGACACGGGAGCGGAGGCGGGTTGTGCTACTTCCATGGTAGACTTAGGACTTGTCGGTTCTGACTGTGTGGTTTTAGGTTCCTCTTTGTCTGGCGTTTGTTGTCCATCCTCCATGTCTTCCTCGCCCTCGGAGTCCGTATAAGTAGCGGTGAGGGAAGCTAATGCTTGCGAGGTCATGTTTAAAGTTACTTCTTTTCGTTTCAAACAACAACGGTTATTCTAAAATTGTAGTCACTTTTTGCAGATTTAAAATTAAACACTAAGGAGTCTAATTATATACATAGTATATTTACATAAATTCATAAATGCAAGAAATTATTAAAAAAAAATCGAAATCCATGACAAACAAACGTCAACGTCAGAAACTTTGAATTATCGGAAACGTCAAAATGGCACTAAAACGATACCACCTATTAAAATACTGTTTTAATGGCCATGGCTTTTTGTTTTTCAGCTCAACTTTATTAATTTTCACCAGTTAATATTGTACTTCTTGCATATTTCACTTTACAACCCCATTTTCACATTCGCACGAGTAACAAGGCGAATAGTAAATCTACACCTAAACGCGAATATATTCATCGTTCTTTTAGTGATTCGTGGTACCATTCGGTTAGGACTGTGTTTTGGCACGAATCAAAGATATATCTTCGTATATACTCACTGCCTAAATATACCAATAGTAAATTAAATGTGCATTTGTGCAATAACAAAATTATAATAATAAATGTGACTGCTATTTTTCATAACCTAAATTATACAAAAGAAATCGGTATGAATATTATATCTGTATGAACGAAAAATTTTATTGTACTCTTTGGAATCAGTCTTATCTGTCGCAGCTGTCACAGTAAAGTAAAAATTTGACGTAACGCAATTGATGATGGGGTGGTGTTGGAGATTGCGAATGTAAATTAAATTTTGATGTGTAGCATTGCGGCCCGCATAGTGTCATGAAATAGTATCATATAGCCGATTCTGTAGCATATTAGGTGATGCAACTAGGACTATGGCGACCCAGCCGAGTGATAACACAGAATTTCCGCCCGAAATAATTTTGAAGCCGTTGGCACTGATCGGTCTATCGGGGCTCGACACGATAAACAATGCGATACACAAGGCCATATGGGACGCGTTCTCCAACAACCGGCGGCCGGATCGTGCCGCAGTGCGGTTTAAGTTGCTTAACAACACCTTCGAGTTCCCAGTGGTCAAGCCCAAGAGAAACTCTTACGAGTGGTACATCCCTAAGGGCATTATCAAGAAGAACTGGATTCCTAAGAGAGTGACTTTAATTCCGGCCGTCGTCGTCATATTCTACGATATGGAGTGGAACGACCCTCAGTGGAACGAGAAGATTATCGAATGCGCATCACGGGTGCAGTCGATCCGCGCCGCGGTGGAAGGGCACGCTACACGCGTCGCCGTCGTGGTGGTGCAGAGCGGCCTGTCGCCGCCGCCCTCCGAGTACATGCTGGGCGCCGAAAGAGCGCAGGCCCTGTGTTCTGCTTGTGAAATACAATCCAAGGCCCTTTTTGTGCTTCCACATGGAGATCAAATCATGGGCTTCATCATTCGGTTGGAAAACGCATTCTATGACATTGCCCAAAATTATTACCACCATGAGACTAAAAATATAAAGCAGCACAGGGACCACCTGAACAAGACCACTCATCAGTATTTATTTGTGCGTCATCAGTTCAAGCTGGGTTACTTGAATGAATTGAAGCAAGACTTGAGTACTGCACACAAGCACTACATGCATGCATACAACAATCTCTTAGAAACAAGGAATGTTGATACTAATGTCCATGAGATTAGGACTGTGGCTGGTTATATTAACTACAAACTGTGCAAGTTGCTATTTGCGCTCAACCTGCCCAGAGATGCCATTGCTCAACTGAAATCTCACATTGAGAGGTACAAAAATAGGATTGGCCCCACTGAGTTATTGTTTGAACATTATGCGTGGATTGCAAGACAGTATAGTGCCTTTGGAGAATTATTTGATGAAGCAATACGAGCTGGCTTGCCCGCCATTCAGTCTCAGCATCCAGGCTTCTACTACCAATATGCAGCTCAGTTCACTGTCAAGAGGAGGCAGGCCATGAGATCCGTTTGCTGTGATGCTTTACAATACCCTCCACCTCCAGACCCCATGGAAGGTATAGTGGAATTTTATGGCCAAAGACCATGGAGACCAGGTCGTCTAAGTGCTGACCCCCATGATCCTCAAAAGGAGCAAGCAGCTATTCTAGCCCTGCAGTATAATGAAAGAATCTTTAACCACTCTGCTATGATTATTAGTTTCTTAGGCTGTGCCATTTCTCAGTTCAAAACATTCCATTCACCAAGGATGAGGAAGCAGTTAGTTGTTGAAATGGCTAATGAGTACTACTATTGTGCTGATTATGGGAAAGCACTCACTCTATTAACTCATATGCTCTGGGATTACAGAAGAGAAAAGTGGTGGTTCCTAGCTTCCCATGTACTAAACAGGGCATTACAGTGTGCTTACTTGTCAGCCAAAATTCAAGATTATATCCAACTCTCCATAGAAGCATTGTCAAAACACATCCAGGTGCCAAACAATGACAGGGATAGGATATTTAGAAATATAATGTCAGTTTTGAATTTGAACATTCCTGCACCAGAACCCGATCTCCCGGCAGCTTCTCAAAGTAAGGCACTTGAGTTGTGGCAAGTAGCCGTGGAGAAAGATCCCTTGACTGTCAACATTGACATGGCAAACATAAGCAGTTTCCTGGAAGTTAAATCAAAATTTAGACAACCTAAATATAGAATGGATGAAATTGTAGAGGTTGAGGTATATGTAAGGCTAACGTATGGCACCACATTAGAAATAAAGAAAGCTTATCTAACAGTATTCAGTAACACAGAAACCATTGAAATACCAATTACTGATAATGAGAGCTCTTCGGTGACTCTACAAGGCGGCAAAGTAAAAAGGTTCTTATGTCAATTCAAAGTCAATCCTCATGACAATGGATCTGAATTACATATCAAAACTGTCTCTTTCATTCTTGACTCTGATAGGAAAAGGAAGATTGTGATGACTTTTAAAACTGAAGACAATAAGACAGCTGATACCATAGTTCACCCTGAACTGTTGCATTTCATTCTGAGCCCCAAAGCTGATTATGAATTTGATTGTATTGTGCCTTTAACAGTAACTTCCATAACGGCTAGAGAATGCAGGCTGTCCATGAGTATTGCAAATGCAGTTCCTGCCTTGCAGGGAGAGTGGTTTCCTACCACATTCACCATTACAAATAATGAAGATAGTTTTATTGATGATATGAAAATATCTTTGGCACTATTGAGTTCCCCTGACAATCCAAACCCAGAAACAGTGACAGACCTAAGCCTAAAGCCAGGGGAGTCCCAGCCACACCCATTGAAAGTAGTTGTAGGCCATATAGATAAATCATCCACATATTCTAATACATTTTTCTTAAAAACCAATAGAACAGCAACAACAGCGGTTCAAATAAAGGTGTCATACAATATAGATTTTCATGGTACTCCCAAACTTGAATGTGTAAAAGATTTCACTACAAAAATAACAGTTATAAAGCCATTCGAAGTGACTACTAATTTTGTTGCTACAAATTTTAAGCCAATCACAAAATGTTTTGTAGGTGACCCGTTCATAGTTATGCCTCAAATCAAGATTTTAAGTCCATGGGATCTACTTATCCTAGATACAGAATTAGAACCTATGGACTGTTTCAGATACTCAGATGATGATAAACCCCCTTCATGCATAAGTAACTTAGAAGTAGCTGAAAAGAATGTAGCATCCGATGCCATATGCATTCAAGCAAAATATAAGCCTAAAGATCCGCCAATTAGAGCGGGGCTGTACAATATCACTTGGAAAAGAAAGAGTGACACAGGTGGACACTGTGTCATGAGCAGTACACCACTAGCAGGGTTGCAGATAGATGAATGTCCAATTTCAATGGAAGTCAGCTATCCAGAGGTGGCCGAACTGCAGACTACCATACCAATAAAATGTATATTGACAGGAAATACGTGCACACCAGTCAGGTTGAGTCTGTCTGTTGAAGCTGAGAATGTATATATATTTGCCGGGTACAAAAAGTTGGTAGTAACAGTTCCACCTAAAGATAAAGTAGAGTTATGCTTCAACATACACCCTCTGAGGGCAGGCAACACCACTCCACCGAGATTAAAAGCGACAATAATGGGGGACAGCTCTAAGCAAGAGGCAGTAAAAGAAATGGTTGAAAAGATTTTTCCTCAGAATATATTTGTTATGCCTAAAAACAATTAATATATTGTATTTATCTGTTAACTCATTGATTTTATTGATATTTGTAAATAGTAATGAACAAATTATGTAGTTATAACAGTTACCTTGTAATTAATTTAAATAATAAAATTGTTTATTTGTTTATATGACTATCATTCTTAATATGAAAGCCTACATACAAGTTGACACTATGTATATGCTAAATGAAATAAAAAAGCAAAGTATAAGAAAACCTTTATTTATTGTAATAATTACATTAATCTTTACGCAATTCAAACTTCTCCTCTTGTATGCCACTAGCAGTTATAACTAAAATATAAATGCTGTCACCAGTGTAGATATCTCTTTCTGCTGCACTTATGAATACATCTTTTAACAGTGACAATGCCCTCTCCCTGGGCAGTGGTGCTTCGGTTGCATTCTGCATGTTTTTCAATCCAATTTGATTGTCGAGGAGCGGCTGCAACTGGGCGCCAGCGGAGCCCCCAGCTCGATAGTTTGAGCGTTCGCAGTGACCAATCGGATCGTAACTGTACACGCAGCCTTTGCCGTCCGCGTCCAATCCCGCCAGCACATTGGACACGTAGTACGGGAAGAACCGCTTGTAGTAGAGCATCGTTGACAGCATCTGCGCGACGGCGGGTGTCGACATCGGCTTGTTGTGGTCGTGCTCGTACATTTGCATGCGCGCTTGAAGCAGACGGGTGAGGGTCAGCGTGTCGCACCAGCAGCCGGTGGCGCCCAGTACCGTGCGGTCGGATAACTTGAAAAGCTTCTTTTGTTCTCTCGTGTAAATCGAAAAGCCCGTGCTGAGCCGAGTGTCGGCTCCGATAACGGCATAGTCATCACCGGCGATAGCTACGATGCTGCCTCCGTTGTCTGCGTATGGTTCGAAACGAACTTGCTTAGCTCCAGGAACTGCATATTCAGGAAAATTCTCCGCTAAACTCATCATGGTGCTTGTCCGAATGTTTCAACTTTTACGATGAATAGCAAGAAATATTAAACAACAAGAATAATTTCGAATGACAAGCACAATTCTGACTGCTTTTGATTTCTATAGATTTGACAATTTAGTAATGTTGCCAACATTTACGACAAAACTGCATTATCAACGTCCAAAACCATTTTTTTTTTTTTTTTTGTTTTGCGTGATGGCTTCTCGGTCTTATGACCATTTTGCCAATGACAAGTTTCGTACGTACAAAAA
>DWNE01005419.1:0-14006 GCA_018249875.1 Cecropterus toxeus | reverse complement strand
AATGTCGATATTACTCAGTCAAATAATTTTACTATGAATTTATTAAAAAACATCTTAATTTTTAAGGCAGTCTACAAATTAAATTTAAATAAAAAATATATGAAAGTAAAATATAATCGAACAAGATCGATTTATCGATATAGTAACTAAAATATCTACTTAACTTTGCACGAACTTTCAACGGGCACTTCACTGCACAGGACTCAGTGTAAGTTACACTAAGTTACATTACACCGGTAATGTAAGTTACACTGACAATATAACAAGGTACGCACCCAGATCGTGTACATGTTGAGGTCTCAGCGTCCGAGTGTCGCGACCGGGTTCTCGGGTCGCTTATATACCAGTTACGTTAATCTGACGAAATTCTGGTCTATCCGACACCGGGCAAGTACAAGGCCGTGTCGTACGAAGATTCACGCCGGAACCGGTAATAGACGAAATTTCGAAGAGCATCTGTTTTAATTATCGGTTTAGAGAAACATCGCGGGGGAGATGATTAGGAATGTTGATTGTTGTTTGGATAAGCACATAGTATTTCCAAAGGTCTAATTTATGTGACAATGCAACATTTTCTTTTGTACTCGAATCTTGAAATAAATTGTATGGAGATAAATCTTTTCTTTTGAAAGAAGATTAGGGAGACAAATTAATTTAGATAAATTTACATAATTTACACATTTGATGTAATGCCCTTCATTGGCAGACTACAGGCGCCACAGTTGAATGCAACACGCATGAGCGCTGTTATGTGACGATTTGACGGTTATAGAGAGATATTTTTTATAACATAAGGAGCAACGAGATTGCAGTCTAACTGATGGTCCGTATGGTAGTCGCTACTGCATATGGACATCTGTAACCAATTCATATAATGAGTTATGTAGCCGATCATAAAATTGATGCCACTAATGTCTTGTATGTAAGTCACCTAACATCCACACCCTGTCACGGCAACGCAAACTGAACGCAATCGAACTTTACGCTAGGAAGAAGAACGCTTCTTCGAGCAATATTGGTCCTATCAACTTAAACATTTATACGAAGCGTTCGTAAAGAGTTAAGTACCCTTTTCTATTTTCTTTGTCAGCCGATTAACTTCTTAAACTGAATAAGCAAATGCTAAAATTTTCAATATTGCTTATGGTCTAAACACTAGGTCACCAATCTGTTCACAAATGTAGGCCTTTGAAAACAATCTGATTAAACAACGTTAAGGTCATTAACGTAAAGCCCTAATACATTACTAGCTGTACCACGCAGTTTCACCCGCTTTTATTAGAGAACAATCTATTAATAAAAATAAACAAACATAGCGTGATGTTATCTAGCTTAAACCCTTCCACAATAAACCATTCAACACAAAAATAAGTATTTTTTCAATTCGCGCCAGAAGTTCCTGAGATTAGCGCGTTCAAACAAACTCTTCTACTTTATTATATTATAGTATAGATTGTTTTATATTATTTATCTTTCTATGTTTTACACACATAATATGTGGCACCGACGGTACTTTTACACATTCAAATAATAATAGTTAACTCCGAAAATGCATACATTTCCTGTATGATAATCAAAAATGTTTTGTAAAACGCGTTGAAAAGAAAAACTGACGTGCCTTGAAAGGTTGTCTGCATTTTATGTGAGCAGTGTTTAAGAATTCCTTTGTAGTAATCAATTTACCATCAAGTACATCGGCAGAACTGTCGGGATTAAATGTTCATATTAATACTAGTAACAATGTTAAAAATATTAAAACAAAACCCAACTGCATAAAATGTTTTTGTTCATAACGATACAACTTTGACGCTTAATATTATTTTTAGTGGAAATAGTCAAGTAAAAGTATTAAAATCCATATACTTTTAGAATGGTCCATTTACTTGCTTTAATTTGGTACCCATATTGCCGTGGTAAAACAAATTGTACCTACCTCCCTCTTTTCTACTATTTACAGGCGCTTTTTACTACTTTAACTAAACTCTCCAGGTTTAGTAAAGGTATCAAAAAAGTATTTTACTAAATCTGTAGAAGGTACAAAGATATTAAAAGATGTCGATGTCGATTACCTGGGCATATGAGAAAGAAGCCTCACAACTCGGAAGCTTCAAAGAAGACGGAATAAAGTAACCACAGCCCCACCTCGAAAAGAGACGAGCCCTAAAGAGGTCGGTGAAGATATCGACTGCGCGGAAGAATGCAATTTGTGTGCTTGCAAACGCAGACCCTTCGGAGGAACTAAGATGTAGCCATCACGGATTCGTCATATTAGCTCCATTGTCAGGCAACTGTAAGGAACTTACAAACGAATTTACCACTTGTAAAGCGGTAAAATTCAGCTTCACAACCTGGATTCAAATCCCATATACCTCTATTTTTTCAAAGTTATATACGGTTAACACGTATAATTACGGAGTGTTTTAAAAGAGAAAGAAGCAGTCAAGTGTGAGTTGAACTCGCGTACGAAGGGTTCCGTAGTATTTTATCCATAAAAACTGTAAAAAAACACGTATCTTGTATGGGAGCCCTCTTTAAGTATTTATTTTATTCTGTTTTTAGTATTCGTTGTTCACAGCGGCAACAGAAATACATCATCTATAAAAATTCAACTGTCTAGCTATCACGCTTCATGACATACAGCCTGGTGACAGTCAGATGGACAGATGGATGGATTGACGAACGAAGTCTTAGTAATAGGATTCCGTTTTTACCCTTTAGGTACGGAACCCTAAAAATAAGACGAAGAAGTTCTTATGTCTTATGACAATGGTATAAATTCCTCGCTTTGAAAGAAGAACTGTTTCCAGTAGTAATGGGTCGATGACGACAAGGCAAGGGTTTCTTTATATTTATAACTGTGCTTTGGTTTACAGACATCTGTTATGAACTTTAATTACAATTGGAATCCTATTTACGGTCGGCCACACTTATATAAATGTTACTACTCCTCAAAGCTAAGTTGAAATCTTTTTGCCTCCGCCTTACACACTTCCAACAAAAGACTGTAGTGGACCCACCCTTTGTTATTTACATCAGAGGGCATATGCACCACACGTTTTTTTGCCCAAGAAAAATAGTATTAATAAGTGCTCTATTCTGGTTTGGGTGTAGAAGGGAAACTTCTTACTGCGTCTCGAATACGAATTGAACGCCTCGTTCAACAACAACTTAGTTCACCGGAGTAGCAATATAACTGTTAGCCACAGCTCAGATATGACTCTTATCGACTAGTTATCTTACTTACAGATATCTTTGGGCATAACCTAATATCTATTTTTTTTTACCTACTATTTTTTTGTGGCGAGAGGTGGACTGTATGCTTCTATATATAAAAATGTGATAAAAGAGAAGCGTTAACTAGCCAAAATTAGTTTGTGATATTAGTATATGTATTTCGATGTTTTAATAATTGGTCGCCATGTATGTCAAGAACCTGTCGGAGTCAGCATCGAGAAAGCTTTATAGATCGAGTGTATGTGTTGGAGTTGTTTGCATGACGGACAAAATACCGTGTTTGTATATTGTCCACACATTAAGCATGTTGTTCGTACCTTACTTTAGTTTTATGTCAATATTTTTGAATTATGTTATTAGTGACTTAGCATTATAGCGATGAAGCAAGGTGCAGTGAAAGCCTAATGGTTTAAACTCGGCCTATCAATCGAGGATCCGAGGTTCAAATCCCAGAAATGCGTATTAGGAAATAATTGTGAGGAACCTGCACACCAGAGAGTTCTCCAAAAATAAAAAGTTCTCTAAGGTATGTGAAGTCTACCAATTCGCGTTTGACCTGACTATGTCCTAAAACTCTCTTATTCTGAGAGAAGACCCGTGCCAGACCCGCAGTGGGACAGTAATGGGGTGATGATAATTATGGTAAAAAATATGAACTTTACTGTTGCACCTTCGAAAATTGGCTCGCTTGTTAATTGGTCGTTTATTTTGTGATAGGTCTGTCGCAGTTACCTTCTATCTTGCTGGTGACCACAGTGGCTGTTGAGGGTACAGGAGTCGCCGCCTTCACCCACGGGAAGAGAGGGAGTGATGCTATTCAAGATCGATAACATACGGCACCAATGTTTAGTAGTTAAACGACACGTCATTGTGTCGTTTAACTATTAAACAGATTCAGTAACTACTTACAGTTTAAAAGATAATTTCTTAAGCTGTAGCCAATTATATAGGTTAAAAAATCCACTAGCAAAAGAAAATAGATTCACTTACAAAGGAGAAAAGGACACTGAACAGTTTTCCCTGCGTTTACGTCTAAATATTTATAGAATCTGATAATCATTACATGTCAACTCAGTTAAACTTATCTCGCCCGACTGAATTCCGATAAGATTGAAGAATATATTTATAACGGCAATAAATGTCTAATAAAACATAATTATATGAAGAAGTAGCCAAAAGACGAGATGCTAATTGGTCACTGCCCTTGGATAAAAATGCAATCAATCTTTACTATTTTAAACCTTAAGGGAGCATTATTTATATGAAAGTTCATTTATGTGTGAGGTCATTTAAAAAATACAAGCTCTTTATTAAATTGGTATGTAGGCAGCAGTAACTTAGGCAGCTAATACAAGAGTGTAACGGAGCTAGGGCTGTGAAAATAAACGATAATTTAATAAATCGATTATTTAGAATAATCGATTTTTATAAATGTAACTGTTATGGAATTGACCTCTATAGTTGACTATAGAGGTCAATTCCATAACAGTAGGTTGTTCATATTATGACGTTAATATGCAAGCAAATGTGTACGATGAAAAGCGTTTAAATTTCAGAAAAGAAGACACGATGATTTGGGCGCAGCTATGCTACACTGTCCAAAGCACGATGTTTAGAAAACTTCCATAACATGGAAACATCTTGAAATAAGTAAAGCCCCACGAGAAATTACAATAATATGATTAAGCAACTAACGAAATAATTATACACAAGTAGGGGAACTGTTTCAGTGATTGCTCTTCTGTATTGACTAGACACAGTATGACTAAACCTAATGGAAACCTAATCTGCTAGGGGAAAACCTTTAAATCGTAGGCGATGTCGCGGGAGCAACTCCGAGTTATGTGGGATTTTTATCGCATCAAAATCCCCCGGTGGCTGTTCTCATCGCTGTGTGGTGGACTCCGGTATTTCCAACGAAAGGCAACCGGTTGCTTTCCTTGGAGATCCTCCAAACGATGCCTTTTTTGTACTCTGCCTCGGTGAAAATTTGCGCTCACCATACCTTCTGTTCTTTATGACGGCATGCGACCACGCATGCCGCCGTCCTTCTCGGAGTCACTAAGCTGGACGGTTCGAGCTCACACTCTTGTCGCCCGCGACCGCGGAAGTCCCCTTTTAGGCGCCTCTTGCGACATGCAAAAATACTGTAGTTAGTTTTAAGGAACTAATTATAGAAATGTTAGAACAATAGATATAATTGTAGTTACTTAGACTTGACTCTATTTCGAAAAGTCAGAATTTTCATTTAATATTTTGAAGACCCTTACAACTTCGACTTAGACTCCGATATTATTTAATCAGAGGGCGATTAAAGCAGCCGAATCGACAAAGCGGCAACGCTTCAACCAGTTATGTTTTTTGACACATAGGTAAGGGTTATTTGTTTTAAAGTAAAATTAAACAGGTTTATATTAATACTTTTTAGTCCTGTCTCACAATTTTAGCATTTGCCTTTTCTGTCTTCGACTACACTTCTGAATCCTATTTCTACTCCGGTTCTAATTCCGACTTAAGTTACGATAATACTGCATCCGTAACTTTATTTTGTTATGTTACTAAAGCTCTATAATATAATAGTCACTTGATGGAATGCAAGGTAAACTCGAATAGGAAATTGAAATTTAAAATCTTAGGTCACAGCGGTCGGTCACAGTAAGCAATCAATTCAATGTAATATGTATAATTTTTAAATATTTTTATTTGTAATTTTAAGCAAGTAGCAAACGATGGTAAGCCTAATAGTAAGCATTAAGTGCCCCTCATAGATCTACTAATAATTTCCATTAGGTTTTTCATGAGTTTTTTGTAGATGTCTCTGGTTGACATTGAATTGAAGCTCTGCCATACGTTATTACCTATGATATGTAATACAATGTATCTTACTCTGCAAATCAAAACACAGCAGCGCATTTCTATTATTAGACAGAAATAAAAGTGTAGAATTCATGAGGCCCCTTTGCAACTTTGCACTATTAACTGAAATAGTATTTTTTTACTTAACTACTACTAGGCATTTTTCGATCCAGTTTCGCGAATTATTTTTAAGTACGAATTGATATTTATCAGCCTAGTTTCCGATATCAATAGCCAGAGTAATGATCTGTGGACTAAACCATCTGCTTTGAGAAGACACCCGTGCTTGGTAGTGGAACAATAAAAGGTTGATGACGAAGGGTCCACCAAGCTACTCGCTAATGGTCCGTACTGCATCTACGGTTGAATCACTAAGACATCTTCTACCATTTAAGGCAACCTTGAACTGCGCTGGTGCCGAAATGGCGAATCAATGGCACGCTACACAAGTTTTTGGGCACGCTATTTCGATGCAAAATATTTAGATACATTTTTGGTCGTCAAATCGTAGACACATCGGTGCTAAAGACTATTTAGATTTGACGAAGTTTTTTTTTATGTCATTACTTCTATGTAGTTTTAAAAGTATCGTTTAATTTTAAATAGGTAAGTCAAAATTATTTACATGGGTATATGGCCCCATTACATATTTCTTTAAAAAATGGCAAGATATTCCACATAAAAAGTTCGCCACCTCTGATGTAGTGTCTTTTCTGTTCGCAGTGTATTTATTCCTATAATCTAATAGCCTAACACATTATCACGGCTCTGTTTACAAGCCTTGACATAGTTTTTTGTGTAGGCATCGAATTTAAAACATAGAAAATCAAATGCATGATGTAGTCACAACAAATTATATCTTGACCACAATACTTGAACTGCGACATATTTTTACGCATTAGCTATTTTAAAGGACAACTTAGTAATAAAAACTGCATAATTATCGCTATTCGAGAATTAAAGAAACAGTATTTAAAAACCACTTAAAGATTGATATAATAACAATCAAGAGCATCGCCAAGGAGGATTTCCGGGGTCTGCATGAACATCCTCCCTTAATCTTGAGGTTCAAAAAAATCTCAATTCTAATGTTTGTCATCCCCAAGGAATACAGCTGCTCTCTCCAAGAATCTAAGATCTATTGCTCCAAACCTCAACAGCCCTGCCCCATATCCTAGGACATAGGGTGACAATGCCCGTAATAATAATAAATATGTTGCTACACTCTGAAGAAATAACCTTGAAGAACACCTCGTTTTTGTTGACATTAGAATAAGTGGGACAGAAATATCACGTTTCAGATTGTTAATGCTCATTATATGTTAGTGATTACTTAATTTAACACAGAAGAAATCTAAATGGTTTGAAGAAATCTATTTACCGGAACGTTATGATACATGTGTGGGTGAACATCAATCGATCGGTATTTGGTGGAGAGTAACCTAATGAGACCTAAACTCTTCTTATTATGAAAGAAGAACTCTCCATTCTACTAAAATGAGTAGATTATGAAATGATGGCGATAAAGTAAAAAGGAGAGTGTTTTTTGTACGTCTGTGAGCGTAATACTTTGTATATTTTTACTTAATGATGTCATCCTGAATGACCAAAGGTAGATTAATCCAAATAACAATTTGCTTCTGATTTTTCCATCGACACTTAAGACTATTCTGGATATAAGCTTTCTCTAAAAACTGTTTTGAGGTAGTTACCGACCTTGACTGTGTGTGTCAGTGACCGTAGTAAATTATATAACTTAACCGGAAGTATATAGCGAGACAATTTTTAAAATTGATAATAGGAATTCTTATATATTATTTTAAAAACTATTGCATTGTTTCAGTTATATAATATAAGATTAAGTAAAAGTATAGGTTAGGTTTTGTAACCAGTTAAATAAGTAAAAATAAATTTATATAAAAATAATCTTTAAAATCAAGCTTTTTTCCGTACTGCTTTAAATTCTACAATTAAGCTCTTTCACTTGATACCCATATTGGGTGGGTTAAACAAAAATACGTATTCCACCATTTTGTTGCGACGGTCATTTTAGATTAACAACAATATTACATTTAATTGCATTGTCATCAGAACTAAAGGTTTTCTCCAAATTTCAGCTCAATCGGACACTGAGAAGTGGGTTAAATTCAGCTTGCAAGATTTGACCCAAACATAATTAAAAGCTTTTATTTAACTTGCTATATTTGCAACATTTTTATAAAAGCTTTTAATTAATAATTACAATACGTGGCTTGTAAATGGCCCTTAGTACGAGTTTATTACCTTTTCTTATAAAAATCATTATTTATGTTTTCGTCTGTTATTGCAAAGTGATTTTTGAGGAAATATAATGTACTTACTTTGAAATTGGTAGAAGTTAGAGGTGTAACTAATAATAAGCAGTGATAGCCTAATGGTTGAAACTCGGCTTGTCAATCGAGGGTCCGAGGTTCGAATCCCAGGCACGCACTTCTGATTTTCTAAAATGCTGTGCGTATTACATTTTAATTATCACTGCTTTACGGTGAAGGAAAACATCGTGAGGAAACCTATACATCTGAGAGTTCTCAGAGTAAACAAAAGAGTTCTTAAAGGTGTGTGAAGTCTACCAATTCGCACTTGGCCAGCACGGTGAACTATGGCCTAAAACTCTGTCATTCTGAAAGAAGACACTTGCCTTGCCTTGCCTTGTTAGGCCACTGTGTTCTGGTTTGAAGAGTGTGGTAAAAGAGACATAGTTAGCCGAGGCGTTCTAACTTAGTCCTTAGGAGCAACGCATATGCGGACAATCACGGAAGACTCTAATTATGTCTGGGATTGATTACAGATAATATGACCCAATTACCATTAGGTACACTGCATGATCGTTTGCTACTTCAAGATTGTAAAAAAATAAAACTTGTAACATCGCTAAAACATTAAAACAATAACCCGACTGTTTAAAACGAAATGTATCTTCATAATAATATATACTTAATTTAACGCTTGAATTGTAATTTATTAATTTAACGTATGAGTTTTTGTCAAAATAGTGAATTAAAACTACTACTATAATTATATATTTTTAGATAGGTCTATTTACTAGCTTTCATTTAATACCCATATTTTTTTATTACTACTTATTATACTATTATGACATATTGTCATAATAGTAAAAAAATCGCCTCTTCCACTCCTTTTTCCTCTATTTCCAGGAGCCATTTTTTAAATTATATAGCCTATGTCATTATGCAAACCGACACGATTCTAATGATGTGTCATACATCACAATGCATTAAGGCGTTTGGGCTGCAGCGCGTGCTCAAGAAATGGACATAGATACAAACATACGCTCGAAAAACATTAACCTCCTTCTGACGCAGTCAGGTAAAAGGAACTCGTACTAAGCGCACAGGTGTATCGTAAATTCGTCCTAATTTCATTACAAGCTGCATTTGGTAAGATAAAAATGGCTTACTACAAATAAGTCACAGACCTCTTTTGTGGCTCTTATTTTAACGTTTAATTTCTATACATTTGGTGAATACAGGTGTTTCAAAAGATTCACAAATGGAGCTTATATAATCCTGCACGGCATATGTCGTGTTCTATTCAAATACTAAAATAGATCCAGGGTCATATCGGTTACATGTGCCTCTTTTAAATTACAAATCTAAATTGCTATTCGCGATGACTGCGATAGCCTATGCAGAATACAAATCCAGGGATGTTATCGGTATGAAAATTCGGATCTGGGTACGTTTACGGATAAAGAAATAATATTACATTGGTTTCGGATACGGTTACGGATATGTGATTATTTCGGATCATTCGTTAATTGCGAATAATTTCGGTTAATGGAAACTACGGTTTCGGAAACAATAGGAGAGTTTAGATTTTGACCTGTATTTATGTGGGTATGGATGTGCATCTGTTCCTTAATAACTTCTGAAGTAGTTATTATAATTAGACAAATAAAGTGTCGTTAGAAGCCTCTTCATTGTCCGCTGGTTATAGATTGCATGATGTTAAATTGACTACAGCGCTCTTCTAGGTTAGGACTTAAAGTAAGGAATTAAAAAAAAATGTTGTGTGTATCAAAAATGTGGGTATCGAATAAAAGAGCTTTCTTAGCACATTTCAAATATGTAAACATTATTAACAATGGCTCACGGCTTTGCTTGCAATCATAATTGCAAGAATTTATAAAAACACGCCTCAAGTGTAAAAAATCCAAACGTGAGTAGTAACAATAACAACACAGGGTAAGGAAGTCGGGTTCTAGTTTTTAAACTTTATACTTGTAAATAATATTAAAAGTAAAATGCAAATAAGTAATAATTTGGTTTTGTTTCTTTGTTATCATATGCCAGAGGTAGGCAACCTGCGGCTCGCGAGCCACTTGTGGCTCTCTGGGCGTGAAGCTGCGACTCGTAAGTTCCGTGCGAAATAATTACCTAATTTAGCATAAATAAGCTTTTTATTGGTGTTAAGAAAAGAAAGTAGCTCTTTAAAAACTTTAAAAGTTCTCAAATTGATAAAAAAAATACAGTTCATTTTTTTAACATAACCGAAATTAACCGACACTTTAAATATAATACGGATTCGGTTTTTTAATTTCTCTACAAATTTAACGTTTTGATAGCGTTAAGTTGCAAACGAGCATGCTGCCCACCTGATGGCAACTGGTAACTTCTATAGGGTGGACTGTAACATTGGGACTATTAAAAATATATCCAAATTAATTAATTTAAAGTTAAAGTCGTAACAAGCCAGACAAGAAATTTACAAGAGTTTTATGAGAAGGTGGTAGAACTCTATAAGGTTACACTCAAATAACTCTACCGCCATATCTATTTCCGCCTAATAATAGTAGTGTAATGCGCTGCCGTATTCAGGACTAAAGAGTGTGGTAAGGGAGACATACTTATCCGAGGCGTTCCAACTTAATCCTAAGGGTAGGTATTACTAATCTTACATGGGGTTAGTACAGCCCCGGATCTTCAATTATTTTTAGGGGTGTGGGGGGTTGGGGTAAATACTTATGAATGCCGTCCCTGCACTTAAATTTATTTTTACCATCATTTCAGCCATGAAATATACAATAATTGGTTGATCATTATTTATTGATCATTATTATTTTGCTTCGTTAAGTACAAAGCTATTCAAGATTTTCTCATGTGGCGACTAAAACAAAAGACGTCTAAAAGTATTTCGCAACCAAAACCTGTCCTTAAAGTATTACACGTATATCAGACAATGTAAAATTATCGTACGATGATCGATCAATGTTGAGTTGCGCATTTGCCACCCTCTGAACTTGCCGCCCGGGGCACAGACCCCCGCTTGTCCCCCCCCCCCCTGAGAACCTGGGCGGTGTTAGTTAAAGATGGCCATCAGCGGTAGTGGCCGCTTACCATCAGGTAGACTACATGCTAGCTTTGCTCTTTCCATATAATAAAGAATAGCCATTTGTTTAGTTAAATTTAAGGCAAGATACCAGATCTAACGATTTAGCGCTTAGCGAGCTATTTTATTCTCCGTGTTATAAAATGGTTAAAAAAAGAACTTAAAAAATACAAAGAAAAACTCTCTGAGATACTTCAGAATCTTCTTAATTGGGGTAGTGTTGGAATGCTTCGTAGTGTAAGAAAAATATTGTAACTGTCAATTTTTTAATATCTTCGTAAGCTAATATCAAATACAGACATTTCATTTCAATACAGATGCCCTTTTAAAGAAATAAAATGTCGTCATGTCAGTCACATCTCTCCAACAAAATTTTCTAGATTTTGTTCTGTTTGACGACAGAAATACCTCTCACAGTGCTACCTCTCCTCGACCACACTGGTTCTACCACACATACAGTGATCTGATATATAATGACTTCATTACGTATCTACAAGCTAGACTTGTTAATTTTCTTGTAAAATGTCAGAACGAAATAAAAGTTATTGAATTTGGACCCAAACCGGTCCAATTCCTGTTTATATCCACGGGTTATATCAAAATGAATCGCAGACCTACCGACACATAGAATAAATTAACTTTGAAATTATTTATTGAATGTTTAATGGGTACTTTATTATAAACTTTTAAGATTTTAAAGACATTATTAAAACGATGAGATTGTTAAATATTGTTTTTCTATTATTTCGTAATATCCAGTGTTATTTGTATGGTAATGTTAAGAAGATTTCATTTAATTTGATTTGAATATTATTGGAAGAATTCTGGGCTATTATAATTGACTGGATTAGACTTGGGATTATCTGTGATATTTTACTTTGTTTAGAGTCGTCCCGAATGAGCGAAACTTTCTAACTTAATCGCCTTATTACAAGTAAGTACTTCTCAGACATCAAAAATCGTAAGGAACGATTCCTAAAGTATACGTTTACAGTGGTTGACAAAGGTTTGCAGTAACAAAGTAATGGGTTGGCGAGCAACAGTGGCTGACCCGTGCTCGGGCACTGCTTTTCATTGAAAAGGGCTTCAGTCCGTGACGCTGGCCGAGTGTGGATCGATAGATTTTTACCCAACTGCGTCAGAGGGAGGATAATGTTTTTTGAGCGTATGTATGTATGTATGTATGTATGTATGTGGATTTCTTTGGCACGCGCTTTAGCCCAAACGGCTTGACGGATTATGAAATATCATTAGAATCGTTTCAGTTTCCATAGTGACATAGGCTATATAATTTTTAAAAATTGCGCCTGGAAATAGAGGAACAATGAATGAATGAATGAATGAATGAATGTGGGGGAAGGACGAGTTTTTTTACTATTGCGACAATATTCGTATCAAATGAAAGCTAGTAAACATGACCTATCTAAAAATATATGTATTGTAATACATTTACTTGTCTTTTTTTACAAAAACTCATATAACCGTTAAATTAAATACATATCACTATGCAACCACATTCTTCTACCGAAATGCAACAAACTGCTCCACGCTAAAATAGGTGTTGCGATCGAACTACACTGTTTCTACTGTTGAATCCATTTGAATATAGAGCGTAGCCTTCAATTCCCATTCAATCCGATATTAATACTATTTTTTATATGAATTATACTCGAAGCAATGTATTAAATAGAATAGATACAATATAATACGACAGTTTGGGCTTTTAAAGTATTTTTCGTACGACAACTATAATATTTTTTGCACTTACGTCATTATAATTCTTTAGGTGCGGTTTGCTAAAGTAAGCAGAAAATCGAGACATAATGGGAAAACCTACGCAATTATACGAGAAGGTTAAGAAATAAAACTAAGCTATTTTTTAATCTTTTAATATAGCATCCGCGGTAAGCACCCGAAAAATCGGCGGAAGATTATCGCGTGTAGCATGAAAAGTGATCGATACGTACGTACAATTGCCCCTTCGTCCCTGTAATACCGGGACCAGAATAGGGCTGCGATATACCCGTAACAAGCGACTTAAAAGGGGCTTCCGTAGTAGCGGGCTGCAACGGTAGACCCCAGGAAGAAAGTGGCATGTATGGTTGCATGCCGTCGTTAACACTAGAAGATATGGTAAGTGATATGTTCACTAGGAAAGAGCCTCGCGCTTATGTGAAATGCAAAAATACGTCGCGCTTGGATGACTAAGGTTGCGTTCCGTTGGAGATCCCGGAGTTCTCATCAGCGCTGAGAATGGCCACTGGGGGTTTTAGTGCGGTAAAAATCGAACATAAACCGTCGTCACTCTTACGGCGTTGAGTACCTTTTAAAAGTTTCCTCCATAAGAACAACAAAAAACAAAAGGAGAAAGTGCAAGGGTTCAAGGTTTGAATTCCAGACGCGTACCACTGTTTTTATTAAAATTATGTGCATAAGAAATTAATTATGAATGCTTTACGGTGTAGAAAACATCGTGAGAAAACCTGCACATCTTAGAGTTCTCAAAAAAAAGAGTTTTCAAAGATGTG
>DWNE01005418.1:0-14006 GCA_018249875.1 Cecropterus toxeus | reverse complement strand
ACAAACAGACACTTCAATTTTATTTATATGTATAGATTACATTTAAGCTATAACTTACAGATATAATTATTATTTTAAAACATATGTAATAAAATTTGATTTTATTTTATTTAAAGTTGAAAATAAACAGACTATAAAATAAAACATTTTTGAGCTTTGTAACATGACAAATGAGTCAGATCGAGCCCTGTAGGCTGCGCTGGTCTTACAATGAAAAATATCTCGTCTTTGTTGTCCGGCTTTTAATGTCACTGCAATAGAACGGACGTATTATTTTTGTTATTTTAATACTTTTTCAGCCAAGATCTAAATGTTTTTGCACTATTTCAATGAAATAATATATTTTAAAATAAATTGTATACAGGGTGTAAATGGCAGCGTACCAAATATTAAAAATATGGATTCTTGACACGATTCTGGTGCTTATGGGGTTGAAATTTTTCATCGCTTTTCTAATTTTTCATGCATTTTTTTTACAGTATTTGGTAGTATTTCAATACTACTGCACAATGCAACATAAATATTTTAAAAAATCAATCATATTTTTGATTTTCACGAAAACCAACAATCAGCTGTTCGACGTTCGGTCAATTACCTCGCGCGTTGTTCACTATTCATTGCGCGTTCAAAAATGACCAACTCGGGAACCAATAATTTCCGAGGAAAATTGATGACTGATTTTTTGTTTATTTAGTGTCACAAATGTACCATTTAAGTTTTCGGTACGCTGTCATTTACACCCTGTATTAAAATCAGATTAATTTGACATTTTCATCTCTACTTGATAATCTTTGACAATCATAGACTCAAGGATAGAATATTTTAAAAGCAGAATTATAAAATAGCATATGAAGCAGCGTGACCAACGATAAATACTTTTCTATAGCGCTATGAAAAATGGACAAATGTTTAACATGTTATCGTGAAGAACAATAGTAATGAACAGAGAAATAACAAAGAATATATTTTTTAACTTAAGCATATTTACAAACCTGTTTTTATATGTACTTATATAATAATGATCCTTGTTATGATACAGAAAATAAAAATATTTATTTCTTTCTTACGTGACTAAGAAATACGTAATAATTTTACAGGGATGTGGATATAAATTTAGTGTACCTACAATATCGCAACGTGGAAGGATCAATCCCGCCATAAGGAATATATTTACGATTTAAATGTACGTCTGCAACACTATTTGACTTCTACCGGCAACTCACATCCGCAGTCGCGATGCTTTACCGAGAAGCGTTGTAAAGCGCAGACAAAGTTGCCTTCGCTACATGAAAAATGCATTTAGTTTCACAACGAAATAGATACATGACTATCGGAATATTTCTGCGAGCGACTTCGAGGTATTCAAAATGACTCTTTCGTAAATCATTGGAATGAAAATTTAGGTTTTTGATTTAGGTTTGCACATAATTTGGAATACTTTTCTGGTAAAGATATGAGATAATTAATTTTATCGATGAACTGTTTTATTAAATCAGACCAAAGACGTTCAAATATATGGCTGTAATCTCGTAGGAATCTTAACAAGTGTCTATTACGAACAGATTCAATACAACCTATTTGAAATTTATTTTCAAGTAAGTTACTATAAAGGCAAAGAAATGGATAATTAATAACGCTTTCTATACGCATAACCCACATTAAGATTTTCTCTTATATTTTAAGCGCGATGAATACACACAAAGATGAATAATCAAACATCCGCACCATACTTGGAACAGAAATATAAATTCATCACTGTCTGACCGCGAATCAAACCATGATCCTACTAGGTGTCGTACCGGTAATATGCCCGTTGCGCTATTCAAGTCATCTACCAAGCAAAAATGTATAAGAAAATAAATAACGGCGGTCTTATACATTTTATTGTCGATCGATAATATGTGTTTTGGAGTGGTCGATGTGCCAATATAACCGGTGAAAAGTTTTAGGTTTGATTTTCGCCTTAAGCGGAAAAATAAATGATGAATTCGATTTTTTATTCAATTTTTATGTTCAGTCATAGCCTCTACAACACCACAAATAACACTATATGAAAGATCCTCGAGATGACCATGTTAAGTCAAAATGAAATTATTAGATTGGAAGCTTCGATCAAATTGGAAGGCATAAAACCGGATGCATTGAAGTCTATTAGTGGGCCTATGGCCAGGAGTGGAATGCTCAAAAGAACAATGGGTGGCTAAAATTGAAAAGTAATCACATTTGTTTATAGCAAATAACAGCGCTTTTCCAAATTAAAGTAACAATTACTTTATGTATAAAATTTTATTAAATTTATATGGATACAGTACATTTACTGAAATTATCTGAAGATTTATAAGAGGGTATAAGCGACGAATTTAAAGGAATAATAAGATACATATATTTCATTCGTAACATTAAAAAGCACGTTAAAAAGTAAACAACGAAGGATCATTACACGTTGCATTTACTAAACGTAAATGCATGCGTACTAAAGTAATCATTAAAAAAATAATTGTCGTTAACACAAATTACTGCTCTTCCATTTATCGGTAATTGCACCGAAATCAGCACCCTTCAATCACTTATTGCAAATTACACCAATTTGCACTGTCAATCGAAGTGATGCCGACTGAACAACTGACAGTGCCTACGAGTACTGATTTCCTCATTACGGTACTTTTATATACTTTTTTATATGAAAAAGTAATTAGCAGAGGATCGTAAAGTCTACGTAATGGCAAATGACAATTGCTATTTATGGACATCTATAATGGAACTCATGTTTGAGTTAAGTCAAAATGTATATAACACCTATTTCTAGCGGGAAACAGCTCTTGCCTTTGGGTGTAAAGATGTGGATGCCGATATGCCTATATTGAGACAAAAAAAATCTCCTAAGGAACAGCAACGCATCTGTCTTTGACTTTAGGTAGAATCCTCATTCCGTGTTACAGTAGGTTACAGATCTGTATGGGCGACAGAAACCACTTACTATTGCGTAGAATTGCTACTTGGTCGATGTGTTTTCTCGCTAAATTTTTACGGAACGCTCCATACCCAAAGTGAAAAAGAGGTCCCTATTACGACTTTGCTAAGACTCCGCTGTCCGTCTGTCCGATTAACTGTCACCAGACTGTATCTAATGAACCGTGATAGCTACACAGTTGAAATTTTCATTTCTTGTTGTCGCAATACATTGACGACCCGCGCGGCCGAGCTGTTACCATACCGATATGACGCGCAGTGGGTCCCGGGTTCGATTCCCGGCCAGACAGAAATATGAATGATGTGTTTAGATTTCTATTCTGGGTCTGGGTGTTTGTGTATACGTGTTTGTGTGTCCATGGCACCCACGACACAGGAGAAAATCCTATGAGTGTAGAAGGCGTGTTTTTTTTTAAAGAATACAACTACTATAATAACATAGATAACAACTACTATAACAAATACTAATACTACAACAAATACTAAAAAAGGATTATGATAAGTATAAAAGGGCTTTCCAAAAAAACAAACGTTTTTTTTTGCCGGTTTATTAGATAAAAGAACCTTTCGTAAGAAAACCCGAAACGCACTTGGCAAGTTTTATTTAAATACGGGTAAAATGCGCAATCTGTTCATAAGAGTTAATTACTCTTTGCTCATCGTTAAATTACATTTACAGAGGCGGATATTCAATAATTACGCGTTTCATTAGACGGATATGGGGCATAATTGTCAGCTCGTGTGAAAGAGGAGTAAATACGAATGATTTACCGTGTCGTGTTTGCGAATTGAATTCACCTACAGCGGCTCTCAACCTGCGAACTGGCAATCTTATAATGAAACCTTCGTAATTTGATCTGATGACACCGCATACTATTTTTGAATAGTTAGTGAGTACTACTGCGGTGTCTTATTTAGAGATTCTATGACTGAATTTATTACTAACATTAAGATAAGAAATTCAATTAAAAATGGAAACAAAGTACGCCAATCTTGTTGTAAAACAGTGTGCTTGACGAAAAATTATACTAATATAAAATATTTACGACGATGTTTTCATCGTCCGACATGTAATTTTAATAAACAAACCAGTAACATCGTTAAAAACATTAAAACAGAAACCTGACTGATTAAATGCTGCTATGTCACTCTGAAAACTGAGACGATTCTAATGATATATCATACGTCATAATCCTTCAAGCCATTTGGGCTGTAGCGCGTGTCAAAAAAATGGACATACAAACAAACAAACAAACAAACATACATAGATACATAGATACGCTCGAAAAACATTACCCTCCTTCTGAAGCAGTCAGGTAAAAAGTTGTAAGTCTAAAAGTTTGTCAAAGTTGAGTGCCAGTGGTCTATTTGAATGCAGGGCCCTTATAAACGAGCGCCTGCCAATTTCCAATTTATTCGCTGTTTAAATTATACACGTAGATTCGTTCGAACGCTCCTGATCTGGAAATTATTTCGGCGCGTTTCAACGTAAAAACACAAATACGGGGTTCAATTAATCAGTCGTTGATTTACGTTACCGATACTGTTTGTATACGGTACGCTTACGTTTCGTTGCCATGTGGTTGGTACTCGTATGTTAAATACGCGTCCGTTTGTTTATCACTAGTTATAGAGTTTTTCGGAGTCAACCCATTATAGTCCCACTGGGCACGGTTCTCATCTCGAAATAGGAATATTTGGTTTACCACTAGCCAAGTATGAATTGGTATACTTCATACACCTTGCAAACTTTTGATGTGAAACATCTATAGGCGCAAGTAAACCTGATTATTGGCGTGGCGATTTTATTACGATACGATATACGATACGTTATCTTTTAGCGCCATCTGTTATTTATTGTCAGAAACTAAGTGGGCTGCGCGGTTAGTTTGACTTAATGTGTTCGTAGATGGCGTTTACATTATGCTACATATTTAGTTTTTGCTGCAAACTTATCTTGTATGCATTACTTGCGATGTTTTACATCTGCCAGGCGTCCCGTGACGGCTGGTTTTGTATATATTTAGCAAAATCTTCTAAATCAAAAAGATTTAAATTATGCATCACAATAAGCTTTAATAATATCGTGAACAATCCCAGGGTCACACTTGGATGTCTGTACCACAACGTAAAGTGTTGAAATTTGACATTTCCAAAACATACACAAATAGACTTTTGAAGGTTGAAAATAAACGTTACACGAGAAATTGTCGTACGAAGAGTTTTAATAGCGGAGAAATATATTGCGAATGTGGGAATCTGTTTCTAGTAAATCCTTAAGCTTATAGCACGCTTGTGGGCGTCTTATTTTCGCGACTAAATCGAGATATTAAATCTAGACGATTTATTTTAGGTTGCTTTTTCTACGAAGCTATTTGAAGTAAGTATTTTTTCTTGAAACAGTTTTAAGGAATAACAGTGAAAAGTTTCTTGCTTATGTATGTAACTTATATCTCATATGTGTGCGTCATTATGTGTGTTTGTCCGTAGTGGAATGTTACTTTACAGTATCTTAAAGTAATAAAAATATGTAGGTATACTCCAATTTATAAAAATATAAGTCGTAAATTATAAATAGACTAGGAGGTACAATATTTAGAATAATGTATATTATTTTCTTACATTCTTTGAACCTAATTAAAATTTATATTTATTATTCCCTATTAATTAATTAATTACACGAAATTTTATCAAAATGGCTTGCTGCCTCTATTGTAGTTTCTCATCAAACTTTAAGCCTATACAAATGCAAAAATAAACTTCTAATATTAAAATATTTAGTTGTAAAGTTTGTTTCCAGATTAGACCTCGACAGGGCGAAAGCGTGAATTTATTACGAAAGCGAAGATTATGCCGAAATTTGCATTTTAGAGGTACGTCTTCGGCTTCCTTCAGTGGCCCAAAGTTGTTGTTCGTAAACAATTATTGTTTTAAATTGATTAACTGTAACGCTATACAATATTTGTACAACCGTCAATTGTATTAGCTTCGGCTATGATTTCTAATTTTGAAGTAGTATGGAGTAGAATTTATTATAATATTTATATCTTATTGTTGTTGTTATTTTATTTTACTTTATCTTATATATTGAGCCCATTACTGTATAGAGACGAAATTCACCAAATATGAAAGCGCAAGGTTAATCAACCATAGATAGATTTTTGATTAAATCAAACATCAACTGCTCGGTGGTCGTTCAAACAATAAACAAGGCATCTGATGAACAACTGATTATGCTAATGTTCAGTACGATAAGCGGCAAACGCGTCGCCAATACAACTATCACTTACGTAATAGTAGTTTATAAATTAGTCAACCTAATACGACGGCCACGAAATATTCTTTTCAAGCGTCAATCACTCTGCGCTACGAGCGTCAGCGTTGAGCGTTGAGCGTTACAAATAAGTGTATGACCACAAAAATTCGCTAAACATGTTGGTGGAAAATGTCAACAGCTCCTTTTTTTCCTTTTATAACTGGAGTAGTAAATTGGTAACTGGCCACCGTCCCCCATGGACACACAGGAGTTCTACCTAATTCATTAATAAGTTGCTGCTCCCCAGGAATAAGATATACCGGCAACCACACCGTTCCACCGAGACGCAATAATCGGTGTGGCGGTGGTACTTACCCGATCGAACTATACTGGTTCTGCCACCTGGTAAAAACGCTAACTCAACTCTAACCTAAAGTAAAGTTTACATCTACATTTTAGACCATGAGATTTCACTGCTATAATTATATCAGATGTGAACTTTATTGTAAATTAATTTGTATTTAAAAAAAATAATATTGGATAGTAGGATTTTATAGAAATCACGCAGATAAAAAGTCATCCGATATTTCTAACGGGATTGTAACCTTTCATTAGGTTTGAATAAACAAAATGGTGTCTGCAAATCCAAGTGAATTTAATTATAAAAGGTTAACTGATAATTTTTAAATTCAATAATTTTGTTGAAGTAAAAAAAGAACTTGATTAATGGATATATGTAATGTTATTTTTACAGGACGAGTATTATATTCTCCAAAAATGTAGGCCTTTGCTACAGGCTATAGTTTGTTTGAATTTTTATTTATAAATGTATTCGCAATTACACCTATGTATCAAATATATGTATAATGATTAGAAAATCATCTACAAGACGTCCAATTAAGTTCAACGAGTTAAATTGTGTGCGCAAATCCGACTCGCACTTAGCCGGCTATCAATTAACTCAAATGATGAGCTAGGCATGCATTGATTTACAAATACCACTTTAAAGGCCTTGCAATCGAGCAGCGAAGAAGGTATGCTCGAAGCATACAGTAAGGTTCTGTTTATAGAACATAGCACCGTCTACCTAATTGATAACAATCGTGACTCGACTTAAAACATTAATCCACGAACGTGCAATTAAAAAGAACTTAATGTTTTATTCATAGAGGTAAAATGTCGCAATGGGTACACCATTTCAGAGTAGCTTGTGTACGGTCGTAAACATAAATAGTTACGTATACGACAATAGTGTATGGTGCAAGTATAAAACTATTATGTCTTTTTCTTTTTTTATATACTTAAACCTAACGATAAGGCATACGGGCTACCTGTACCATTAGTACGAGTTTGTATTGTTTCCAGACAAGATTGAGTCTTGTTTCTACCCATACATCTACATGCAGCGCCCCTAGCGGCTTGTTTTGGAACTAAAATTTACAGAGGGCATTTTTGGCAGAAACAAGACTCAATCTTGTCTGGAAAAAACAAGACCAACTCGTACTAATGGTACTGATGGAAAGTAGTCACCGTCGCCTATCAACATTTGCGACACCAGAGGAGTGCATCACCGGCTTTGAATGAGAGCTCTTTTCACATCCTTTTTGAAGAACCTCATGTCATAGCTGTTATGTTATGTATCTCCTATTTTTACCCGGCTGCGACAAAAGGACGGTAAAGTTTTTCGAGCGTATGTATGTATGTATGTATATAAGTATGTCCGTTTGTATGTATGTCCATTTCTTTGGCACGCGCTACAGCACCAACGGCTTGACGGATTATGACGTATGACATATTATTAGAATCGTCTTAGTTCATAGAGTTGATATATGCTATATATTTTTTATTAAATGGCGCCTGGATATAAAGGAAAAAGAGATGGGAGGGACATTTTTTTTTACTATTACGACAATATGGGTATCAAATGAAAACTAGTAATTAGACCAATTTAAAAATACATATATTGTGATACTTTAATTTCACTATTTAGACAAAAACTCATATAAATCGTTAAATTAAATATATCATTATGGACAAAAATTTCGTATTAAGCAGTTGGGTTTTTTTCACTGTGTTAACGATGTTACTAGTTTCTTTAACTTTTATTAAGAGAAATGTTTAGTGCAAAAAACTTATGTTACAACTACAAAGTTTGCTAATATACTACTTTCTAAACTAAAACTATAGAAATGCACGTACGCTCATAATGTGTAACGATATTGTATTGTGGTTAAATAAGATAACCTTCCCCGTTTATTACCTAAAACAACTTTATTAACTATTTTCATATAAAAATTGAGAAAGTAGTTTTTATAACACTCCACCACCTATAAGCAACTTCCTACAGAACAGGCGATATATCTTAAGTCAACTCAGAAGAGTAAGATGGTCGCCTCATTTGGAAGTGAGCCGGCAATAAAAAGGAACAACCGCTTCCGCTTATGTTTGAACCACAGGCGAATTACCTTGCAGGTGGCGGGCACAGTTTTACGTGAGTGGTTTACTAAGGAAATCACGGTGACCAGAGCGGCGCCGCGTTTGAACACAACACTTACGAGTATCCATGCTACGCCGTAGTCATAAACGGTTTGCTACGAAATTTGCTACGTCTAATACATTTTAGATACAGTTTAAATGGAGCTACGTTGTAGTGCTATACAAACATTTGAAACTGATTATAACTGAAAATTTTGTTTTTTCAAAATAACTTTAAAAAACGTCATATATTTAATCATTGCTGCATGTCGCTACGAACAATCCATACATGCTCGACTTAAGCTTTTTGCTACGAAATATGCTACGTCTAATATATATTTTAGATACAGTTTAAATGAAGCCATGCTAAGATGCTGTATATAAATATTTGGAACTGATTATAACGGAAAGTTTCGTTTCTGCAAAATAATGTTTCTTTAAAGATACGTTATATATTTTATCGTTTCTACATGTAGCTACGAATATTACACATGGTCGACATTCCATAGCCGCGTAACCTTTTAAATCTAATTTGTTTTTAAATTTAATTAACTTACTGTATAGTATACTGATACTTCTATTTACTAACATACTTATGTATGAACGAGATCGTGGCAGTTGTTAAGTATGGAGGCAGCGTAATGTCAACAACTTTTAAATATATTCAAATTGCTCTAACTTTTTGCCGTGAAGAATATACGAATCTGTCTAGTACTTCTCACTTCTTTTAAACAAAATTTGATGTATATCATGTATTATCAAAATATATGTATATCATGAGAGTTTACTTTAGTAAATAATATACAACTTATATACTAATACAAATATCGCTCGGATTAACTGGATATCCTAAGAAAAATACATTCATACGAGGCCTTCCATCTTTAGGTAGAACTTCAATCCTGTGTGACATTGACCTTCTATAGGCTGCCGAGTAAAAACTTACGTTCTTTTTACATCGTCTGAAACTCTATATATGTATATGAGGTTTAAATATTGGACATAGTACGTAATTCTACTCCCACTTCTCTGTAAATTGCATACCATTCAATAATATCCAATCGGAAATTCGCTATACAGCAGAACGATTTTAGTAATGAGATAGACAAAGTGTCTGCCTCAGCAGATCCAATTAACTTAAGTCGGATAAGAACAATTGGTGCTAAGATTTTCTTTAAGCCGGACCGTAATAGAAAAGCACTAGATATTTAATTTGTTCGTGCACTAATGCAATAATGCAGAAATGCACTTATGTTCAAGAAAAGATTTTAGGAAGAAAGTGTTACAAACAAGTGATGATTTCTTTTAAATAAATGTTCTAAATACTTTTCAGAATTTTGAGTCATTGATTTAATAATAAATCTTAGTCTACGCATTTTGTTCTTTTGGAAATAAACTCAATTCTATTAATGGGGGATAATAAGCTGCAAACACTTGTATTTATGTGAGTATAAAACATATTTTCGTGAAAGTACTAGCAAAGAAGTTTTAATAGATAGTTATTGTTGATATACATTATTACCACTTGAAGACTTGTATTAGGCTTTTATACATACTATATACAGCCTCGAAAAATTTACACTTCAATATAATTTTATGTACTCTCACTAAGAGCAGGGTCCTGTGATTATCATAACAAAAACATGTGTAGTCAGACGCACAAAGGATCTAAACCTATATCCGTCCAAAATTCTCCCTTATAATGCGTAATATACATAATTTCATGCTTATGGTAGCATATTGAATATGTAAGTATAAAAGGCTGGTAGGTACTAACGTTGGATATTATTATGGATTGCGCTACATCAGACACTATGGTTCGGAAAAAGACTCAAAATGTATTGATATTTATTTTATCAGTTCTTAATTTTTTTATTTACATTAGGTATTTTGTTTTCGGTTGACGTAATAGATATTAAAAATTCCATATTAACCATTAGTCAATGTTTTATGTCGCAGTATATAGAATTTTTTTAATATACTTATATAATATTCAGTTCTCTTATTTTTAACAAATAATAATAAATAGAATAATATCAAGTACACCCATATAAAAACATGTTGTTTTCGACGTTTTTGTTTTTATTTTGTTATATCCCAGACACCTTAGTTCCAGAACTAATTTGTCTCACGTTTGGCCGTGATTTTTTAACAAATATTCATTAAAATGTTTTTATATCTACGTACTACTACTACTATCTACTACTACTTAACTTGAACGTGCTAAACTTTTTTAATAGCTGCCTAATAATAAAAGTTAGAAGTATTATCAATAGTTCAATAGACCTAATGAAAGTACATTAATAATAGTGCTTTCCTCACACCAACATTATTACAGTTGCACATAATATCATAAAACACGGCTTCAGAGATGTTAACAATAATTAGTAAGACTTTATGTTCCCACTGGGACGGTTCATAGCCTGAATCTCTCGTAACTAAACCTCTTACGTCCGCAAAACGTTTAAATCAAGATTACACACTAACTGAGAAGATTAAGTCATTTACAAATTTAACAGTTCTCGTGAAATTTGGCTGGATAAATAATGTTGGTTAGCTTCGCGGCGCTGACGAACTAAAAACGATTTTCCAGTTGAAGTAACATTGACTTCACGTGTTTCACGATTCTCGATGATTTTAAAAATCATTTTCATATTTTAAAGATGTCATTTTTAAAGCATTTTGTTATTTTAAAGATTGTGATATATCAGTCATAAAGATAATATTAGTCATTAAACTCAATTCTGTTCAGTATGTACTGGGATAAAAAAAGAAGTTACAACTCTTTGCCACCGGCATCCTACAAGCCCATCGTGTAGAAATTCTCAGGATAACTAATTTAAGCATATACATATACATATCTTAAAATTTGCCATAGTATGATGAGCATTTATTTCTATACGATAAATTTGACTTTATTCCATTTTTAACTTTAAATTTAACAAAGTTATGTTTCAATTTGGGCGTAATAATACCTAATATTCGTTCATAATGTTCAAATTATAATTCCTTGGGGACTTTCAAAAATTAAGATATCAGTCAAACTTGAAACTAAATACAAATTGATAATAAATTAGAATTGATTTAAAATGAAAACATAAAAGCTAATTGAGGAGATTGAGCCGAATATTGTGAAAGGCCAACTTTAATTACCTACTCGTATTGTAATTACTCTCTGTTTGAGGAATTTAAACCATCACGAGATCTTAATTTATAATTTCGTTTACAGTTTGTATTTATAGAATTAAAAGATAACTTACTCATGATGATATTTTTAGCGTGTTAACGGACATTGGATTGATTAATTGTTTTTAGGGTTCTGTATACTAATTGTAAAAACAGAACCATATTGCGAAACCTCGGTTGGCTGTCCATCCAACCATCTGTCATAAGCCTTTTTCTTTCAACCCGTAATAAATAGACATTTTAAACCTTTACCTTAAAGCTTGTAGCTAAGGGCGATACAAGACAACAAATACTAGAAATAAAATAAAATATCCTTACTGGTATTTATGCAAAAAGCTTTATTAGGGATTTTCGGTGTATCTATAAAATCGTAATAGATAGTTATTATATTTTTTATGATGCAAGTAATTCTATGTCGGTTATGACAACAAATTTTAAAAACGGTGATAAATTTATAGTACAGAACCTTTCAGAAACTTTCGAAATGCTAGAAGTCACCGTAGTTGAACTGGAGTGACTCAAATTTTATATTTAATTCTGCCTTAAAACAGAGAGCGTCTATGTTCTGACACGAATGGCATGACATGATAAAGATATTCCAATAAGGCATTCTAATTTAATGTTTCGGGGTAACACCGCTCTATATCTCACCTCAAGTAGATCTCCAAACCTTCTCTGGATTGACTACAGATGCCCATGAACAGTACCGTTATAAAATCAAGTGGATAAGCTTGTTCAATACTTGCTTCACAAGAATTACCTCCATCCAAGATATTAAAAGAGCGTTGGATATTTAAAAGTTTTTTCATAACACTCAGCCATAAGGCATTTCTTTGTTGTGGCGGCGCAAATTGCAATTAGCGTAGTGCTTTGACCCGACGCGTTGTAGACACGCGGCCTTCATATAAGCACTTACAAATAGATTACTTGAAAATTAATTTCTTTTGAACTAAACTACAGTAACGATAGCTTTGTGGTCAAAATTTCGGATTACGAAGTATTTTTGATCTGACTTCCTATCGGATACAAATTTGATTTTAAAAAATTTGAAACAATATTCAACTACGTTTTTTATTATGTTCTTAAAGATGTAATGACATACATATATAAATCCACGCTGGGCTAGCGTATTTATCTACCTAAAAAGTAGTAAAAGCCACTTATTTATAAACTCAATCGCTTGAGAGTTTTGCAGTTCGAATGTATTAAAAATCTATAAGTTTGCAATTGCTTAAACATTTAAAGGTTAATTTTATTTTATTTTAAGACGACTATGTGACAAAAACCAGGAGAAAGCCCATGTCCAACAGTAGAACTCAAAAAGATGAGGAGAACAGATATAACCAGTGAAGCCTCTTTCAAAATTCTAGATTCCAAATAACATTTACATTGTGTCTCATTATCGATACTTAAAATCAATAAACCGAAATCAACTACTCAGTTCTTAAAAAAAATTAAAAGATATTTCTAGTCATTTTGTCCCAATTCATATGAATGAAATTCATTTCATAGTTTTCATCAATCATTTCATTTAATAGTTCAACTATTATCCCATAATAAACTCTAAGCATTGGTACAGTTTCAATCGCAATTACTCGTGTTTCTTTCAACATTAGTTCTACGATAGAAACAAGCTTCTAACATCTAAACAAAGAGTATTTCTTGGTTTCGACGGCCGCAAATTGCAATTAGCCTAGTGCAGAGCTTCACGTCGTCTGTCTGCTTACTGCGGCTTTTAGTACCGTTGTAAATGTATTGCCTGGTTTTCTATCAGCTTTCATTTTTCTGCTTTTTTGTCATAAGAATACAATTGATGTCGAACGCAAATCTCCAACCAGATCAGTTAGTGATATTTAATAAGATTTTCGAAACAATTGTAATGAAACTTATTAAGTCTGTGACACAATAAAAATCTACTTACCTACTGTAAATGTATGACTTACGTATACTTATGTTAGAACATGAAACTACAAAAGGTGTTTCTGCCTCGTTTTATTAATAAAACTAGCTGAACCCGCGGTTTTACCCGCGTTTAAAAAAAAAATGTGACATACATATAACCGAACGTTTTTCGACTCAAGCAACGACTCCACAATCCAATTTGATACCTACTTTATAC
>DWNE01005417.1:0-14006 GCA_018249875.1 Cecropterus toxeus | reverse complement strand
AAGTCGACCCCATGTCGAGACCCGCTCCAGAGAGTTCTCGATTTCAGACACAAGTCGGATTCTGCTTTCTTCCACAAATGACCGAGAGGTGTTCGCACGGCCAGTGTACACAGCATCTCCCGTGCTGTCAGTTATTTTCGTACAATCACTGCAGACAAATATGTATGATTACAATCTATGTATGATTTGAAGATCTCTTTTCGTCAAGATCTCGATTACGAAATATCTATTCTGTATACATAAATATAAAGACTATTGTCTTGAAGATTCTTGTAATTACCTACTCATTGTGTAAATATTTCCTAAGTATAGGAATTCGTTTTAAGTTCTGCGATACACGATTCTATACTGTACTGTTGCTGTATGTATAAATGCTGTACTGTTTTGTACATTTTAAATATTATAAAAATATAAATGTTCATACATATTGTTTTGATAAAGTTTTTAGCCCACTACTATGCGTGGAAATGCGTAAAGTGAAACACTCTTCTAGGTTACAAATTTTATTGTATTTAGAACACAAGTTAATTTACCCAAGTAAACTGTACACCTCAACACAAACTATTTTACAAATATCCGTAAAACGATGTTTAAAATAATGTGTAAGTGTATAAATATATTCAAAGTGCATATTCTTTTGGTAAGCTGTAGAATAGTCACAATATTATGATTAAAGCTTGCCACACAATGTATCGGCAAACAATTGGCGCATTAGGGCGCTATTCACGTCACGCCCGCCTTCACGCGGGTTTGGGATCCTTGGGCTCTGTGTACACGGTTGTTCACGACACGTCATTTTTGTTAAAGGAAAATTTAGATGGACTACATTTTCGTATAAATACGATTCGTGATTGGTTTCGTCGGTACCACTATCACATCTGTTACTGCATTTTCTTACATCAGAAATCTTAGCGTTGGTCTGTTTTTAAAAAGACTTAGAGAATTTCAACGATTAATTTAAGTATTGTGCTAACTTCATAAACAAATTCGATATTATTTAGTTTAGGAAACCGGTGTGAAACATTTTTTTAAATAGCTTTTGAGTACCTATTTTTTAAATAAAAACGTATGTATTTATATAAATAGTAAAATATATACCTTCAAACTACAAAAATACATTTGAATGAAAATTTTGCCAGCCTCTGAAGACCCGTGAGGACTTCTACTTAATAGGAAATTCAACTACTTTGAAATATTTAATTATTTATGTCGTAAGATAAAATTATAATCCGTCATCTGTGAGCGCAATGGAAACGCAAAATATAAGTCGCCCGCAACATTTTTTCAGGCGAATTAACGCACATTCAAGTATACAAAGCGAGAACCACTTAAAGCTTGTCACATTGTCCACCGCTGGGCTTACATTACGTTAAATATCCTTCGTAATGCGATTTACGGGAAGCGGTGGGCGCGGCGTAATGTGAGCAAGACAGACGTGCGCTTTGTTCACATGAAGACCGGAGACACCTTTTGGTTGCATTATATTGAACTGTTGCCAGTGGTTAGGAATAGTTTTGAAATTCGAAATGCGTTTAATTTGATACAGGTTTTGACAAAATACACCGTACCCATGTCTCGATACAATTGTGAAACATCTTTCATTCATATTGTATAAGATTAATGTAGCACAAAATTATAGTAGCACGAGAAAAGTCTAGATAGGCAAAGTACCTTGCTAATATTATTGTTTAAAGCTGCTCGAAAAATATTACTTTAAATCGTTTATCGATGTTAGTAAATAGGACAGTAATATACAAGCACAACATAAAGATGAATTCTTATCAATTCCTATAAAATAAATAATTATAATGCGATTATGTTTTATACACAAGCATCATATGTAGATGCTTTTATTTTTATATTAATTATATTGCACTTGTTGCTAATTACACGTCTCACATATAATAAATATGATGCTAAATTAAGTTAATCAATTTCCTATTCTAAATAAATAACTCAACCTTAAATAAACGAAAACAATTCAAATCTAATTAACGACATGCACGGGTTTACTTGCATTTTTTCTTCCTTTTACCTCCTCCGAGGAACATTTATAACCGATTACTAAACTAAAGATTCGCGAGCGCGTCCAATTAGTCTTTCAACTCGCTATAAATACGTACAATTAATATTAGTCAAGCGTTTTTTCGGAGCTCGTAAATGAGCGGCCGATGATGAAACAGGAATGCGTGAATCACGACGCCCTATTCTGGAATTCGATTAACGGATCGTAAAGAGCGTTTGTTCTTGGTACAAAACAGGGATGTACGGATATGAAATTTCGTATCCGGATACGGATCTAGGAATAATATTATACCGTTTTTTTTATTAATATGAAGCAAGCAGCCCACCTGATGGTTACTGCCGCTCATGGACATTTGTAAGCAACTTCATATAGAACAGGGGTTCTATATGAAGTCTACCACAGATGCGTAAACATAAACTTCCGTGAATAGTCCGGAGCAAGATGAATCCCGAGAATACTTTCGCCGTTTCACAAACTCCAACACGTGACTGTTCTGAGTTTCGAAACTTTTGAACTGCTGTTGAAAGTAAAAGGAAACATATATCGCCCGTGTTTTAACTAGTGATGTAATTTTTGATTTATTATTGTGATCCTGAATCAAAATGAAGAGACGATTCAGCAAAATCAAAATTTTAATAAATAAGGTTTCTCCGTAAACCCAAATAATTATGGCCACAATTCTTTGGGATATTGGATGATATAATTTTGATTGATATCGAGGAATTTAACGTTTTCATAATATGAACATACGATTCCATACTAGATAAATTAAAAGAAGCTATTAAAAAAGAAAGAAGAGGAAAACTCGCTAAAGGTATTATTGTGCACGACATCGAGCCAATGCACACAAGTCATATTGCGATGCCTATGATGCACTGATGTGGGTTTGAAAAATGATTCCCTACTGTCCAGATTTATCACAAACTATTATTATTTATTTCCAAAAATGGAAAAGAGCTACATAGAAAATATAACGACGATAAATAAGCTAAGTAGGCGTTTTGAGCTTATTACTACAGGCATGCGAATTTTTTAGGTCGAGGTTAATAAATAATTATATAATAAATCTGGAAGAAAAGTATTGGAGTTAACGAAGATTTTATTGAAAAAGATAGAAAATAATGTTTTATTCAATCTTATTTCTGTCACTCCGCAAACTTTTTGATCTCCTCGTCAATGCATCCTTAGGTAGATGAACAGTGCAATTTATGCAAAGGATTTTTTGTTTAATTAAGATAAAGTAGCTGGAGGTACAAACATGTCTTTTGATTGATTTATTTATTCTGAAGTGCTGTTTTGTCAAACCATTGGTACCTACTAAAACAGTCCTTTCCAGGATGAAAAAGGTTAAGGCGGTAGACCACCACTTTGTTGTGGGTAAACTATTGATTGAAAAGTATACTTGGGGGTATATGGTTTCTTACAATTATTTCTGATTTTTTAGAAGATTTAGGTAGCAAATGACAGGCTATCTGATATAAACCACTGCATATACTCGTAGAACAGGGATCCTGTCAGAAATTAATCACGGATGCGTTGCTACTTATTTCAATTTTATTACCTTTACCGTTGATGCAACTGAGAGTTATATTCGACATGAGTGTAACTTGGAAATCATAGGTGTTCGAAGTTCAACTACCGAATTCCCTGGATATCCTGATCCTGGAGTTATTAGCTAAATGTTTTTACTATTTGCCATGAAATTTTAGTAAATACAATAGTGTAAATTGAAAAATTATTCGTGGGTTTAAAAAAATCTTTCCTTGTCACCTTGAAGGTGATATTTAAAGGCAAGGATATTTATAATGTGATCGTTCGTGTTTTGACAAAAACGATGATTGATTAATCTTTTTATTTCCTGATTGCTGATCAATAAATATATATCTATATTACACAATCGTAGCAAATTAGAAATACTTAATATATTAAGGACCCGCATGGCAAAAAGGTTACCATACTGAATCAAACTTGGAATTCCGCATGTTGATACAGACATACAGACATCTTAATGATAAAATAAGATTATTGTTCCGAGTCTATGTAACTGATACGATATCATGAAACCAAATCAAATTGATAAGTCATCCATTAATTACATTGACATTAAAGGGGGGAGGGTGTCAGAACAAATCTCATGAAGTCTCACAAAGTAAAGGGAGGATCTCGGTTTAATATCACGTAACTTTTTTCTGTAAGAAATCGAGAAAACTGGGTTAAATTAATAAAAGATGTATCTCTCCCACTTTTAAAAAATCACATTGTGATTATTTGGGAATTAACCTTCAACTAAACACAGCGTTAAAACCACAGTGATAGAGCTAATGTCATGACGTTATCGAAACCAACCGACAAATGGGTGCATAGTCCAACTTATGTTTAGACAAAAACAACATTTGCATAATGTGTTACTAAAATAGTAAACAAGTTAAGAATATCCATTACTGTAACTAAAATATCCATTCAATCTGCCAACAATAAAATTCCACCTTGATAATGCGGTGATGTTATAATACACACATATGATATATAATTTTATATATTATTTTTTTAACGTCCACTTTAACGCCTGCTACGAATTCCAATCAATATCGATTGGAGTTGATCTAAAATAATGCTTTATAATATTATTTCGCCATTTATGGCATTGTTATATTTGTAGATGGTAAACTAATTAACTAGGCACAAGAACAGGCGAACATTTTTGGAGTTTACTACTTAAGAATCGGTTTTTTGATATAAGGCGCCCGGTATGAGAAAAATATAAGGAGTGAAATCAACTGAACGAATGACCTCGTTATGTTTTTGGTGTGAGCAGTGCAGCTAGATAGTGGGTAGTGTGTCTCACTCTTACTGATGACAAACCAACTTATAGTGGGGGTACGCTCTACGCACGATCTGGCTGCACTGGTTGTGAGTGTATTAAGACGTGTATAGAGTATGCTGCAAAGCGACTATAATATCTATATGTTATTGAGCTTGTTTATATGTTATAAAATCTTAATTTACTGTTATTGCGCCTGTTAAAACAATCGTACTTAAGAAGTAAACTCCAGTAGTGCGTCGGAGCTGACACACACATTTTTTCTTATTTTACAGGTAATCACGATATTGAGTTTTAATTTATTTACCGCATATCATGAGCACCGCATATCATTTTACCGCATAGCATATCATCATCATAACATATTAAAATGAATCAATCCCGCGATATTATTCGTCTATTGTCTATGCAAATATTATAAAGCAGTAGAGTTTGTTTGGTTGAACGCGGTTACTCAGGAACTACTGGTTCGAATTGAAAAGTTATTTTTGTGTTGAATAGTAAATTTATCGTGGAAAGCTTAAGCAGTGGCGTAGCGTGGGCTTACGCCACCCGGGGCGGAAGTTGAACTCACCACACGTTATACAAATTTTGACGACCAAAAAAAATGTCAATTTCCAATATCTACCTTGACGACAAAAAAACGACAACATCTAACTTGACAAACAAAAAAACGACAATATCTAACTTGATGACAAAACAAGGTTGCCGAATCTGTTTTTGCCGCCCCCCATATCTGTTTTTGGCGCCCCTCAAAATGTACCGCCCGGGGCGGAACGCCCCTCCGCCCCCCCTTCGCTACGCCACTGGGTTTAAAGCTATAATATAATTATAACATCACGCTATGTTTGTTTGTTTTTGACCTTTGCGGTTACCATACCGATCTAACACGCAGTGGGTCCCGGGTACGATCCCTGGCCAGACAGGCATCTGAATGATGAGTTTAGATTTCTGTTCTGGGTCTGGGTGTTTGTGTATTCGTCTTTGTGTGTCCATGGCACCCACGACACAGGAGAAAATCCTAGTGTGGGGCTATGAGTGTAAAAAGCGTCTTTTTATTATATATTTACACATATGTTTATAGATCATTTCAATTGCAGGAAGCACTCGCATGGCGCGAGCCGAGCAACATGTCGGGCATGACGGGAGCCAGTATGCTACGCACGCGACGCAAGGATGTCAACGTCAAGCCCAACCGGAAGTAAGTAGATTGTTGCACGTTTAAAACTCGTATATAGATGTGATAACCCTAGTGGACTATATTTTAATTGAAGTATTAGTAAAGCTGTACAATGAGATTTGAACCCCTGTTTGGGTAAAGACTAACTAAGAATACTAACCAATCTTAATTTAAGAAAGCACTTACTAACAAACATTGTAATATTTATTTATGTATACTGAGAGTGAGATTTGGAATAATTGGCTTTATCACTATTGATTAAGGCTGTACAATTTAGTTGGCTAAACTGGCTAAAAAGTTTTCTTAGTTTATTAGCAAACTAACCGTTGGCTTAGCTTATTTAATCGGTTAACATAACTATTTTTTTTAGTCAACTTAGCCGGCTAAATTTTACAGCCCTAAATATTATAAACTAACAGTGTGCCAATCAGCTAAACTGTTAAAGTCAAGCTAAATTCAATAGTTTTTGTTTTATGCAAATTAAACACACAGACAAACAGATAAATCTTACTTTAAGTGCAAATAGACGCCATGTACAGAACTCCATAACATCCCTGGTATAGACCAGAGGTAGCATTCTCTTATTAATCCTATTAGGGTACCACTAAAATCAATCATGGTAAGGCAAAGATAATAAGGAAAATATATTTTGATATATAGATGTAGAGTTCCCGAGAAGGCCCTTTGCGACAAAATGTAGGTTAGGTTAGGTTAATAATCAATCGTGGTAAGGCAAAGATAATAAGGAAAATATATTTTGAAGTATAGGTGTAGAGTTCCCGAGAAGGCCCTTTGCGACAAAATGTAGGTTAGGTCTTTCTCATAAGGAATTACATTCACTTTTAATGAAAACTTATCTAAACTTATAATTAAATACAATATTCGGCATGCGTATAAATATTTTATCCTTGGTATAATCATAATTCTTAAGATTTACAATGTGGGTAGTTTTGTAATGCAAGGTACGAGACGGGCGAGGTACGTAAAAAATGTAGAGATAAATATCTTAAATTATTTGGTGCACTTTTTCTTGGTTGCCAAAAAGCAGTAATTTTCTTCAATTTTATTTTTTTTTCAATTTTCGTCAACAATTGCCGTCGATAGAATATTTTGAAAATGACGTCGATATTTGTCATCAATCGTAATTTCTAGATAGTGAAATAGAAAATGTGCAAATAAAAAAGCTTTTATCATGATCATACAGGTTGGACCGGAAGTCTTCCCGGGGGATGCTCTACGAGAACGAGGAGCTTCGGTTGAGGACTATCAATATCAATGCTGAAGTAGAAAGAGGTAGAAACACATGTGTATCTAATTATAGTAAAATTTAACCTTTTTGCCTAAATGAAACAAAATTGTTATAAAAAATCGACCAAGTGCGAGTCTGACTAGCTCACGAAGGGATCCGTACCATTATCTACAAAAATCGGCAAAAAATCACGTTTGTTATATGGGAGCTCACTTAAAAAAAAAAAAATTCTGTTTTTTTCTGTCCGCATTTGTTATAACGGCAACAGAAATATATCATCTGTGAAAATTTCCCGTCTAGCTATCATGAGCCGTGGTTAAAATATTGCCGGTGACAGATAGACAGACAGACGGACAGCAGAATCTTAGTAATAGGGGTCCGATTTAACTCTTTGGGTACGGAATCCTAACAAGAAATTCGATTGCTTAACAACAATTAACTGAGGAACAAATACATACTATTGTACTACGTTCTGCGCGCGACAACATACGTAGGTTTGGTAGATTTTCTGCCATTTTTATTTCTTCCCGACACAAAAAACTTCAAGTTTTTTGCCCTTATAGGTTATTTGTTATAAAAGCCGAGTTTTTGTTTTTATATCGAAAATTCCAGTGTGAGACTTTAATTATAGAATGCAAAACATTGTGGTCATTTTGGGCAATTTAAAAACCAGTTTAAAATCTTTATCTCTTTATATGACTTAATGTTTTAAACGGCTTTATATATTGCTAGCTGTGCCACGCGGTTCACCCGCGTTAATTTGGAAAAAAACTCTTAAAAACTATTTTAAGAATATCACCCTATGATAAGGTACACGGGAAACAGAAGAACACAGGAACGTTCCGTAAAGAGGCGACCAGGCTTCTTAAGCCGCGCGAATGGTACCATTATTTGCGATATAATTATTGTACAACTATGATAACACCTTAATTATTCGTTGAAATCAAATGCTGTCAAGGGCAATTGTGTTCAAAATTGAGTGCTTGTGATAAATAACTTATTTATTTGATAAGAATTAATATGATTCAATTCGAACCAGTAGTTCTTGAGATTAGCGCATTTTACCAAACTCTTCAGTTTTGAAATATTAGTATATATGACGATACTTTCTCATTTATATATAGAACTTACTGCTCAGTTAAATATATCCTACTACTATTTTACTAAAAGTTACACTTGTTACTTTAACGTATGATACAAAAATATTTGTGCTCAACTAATATAAATTATACCAAGTTTGAGCGCACACGAACAAAACTACGTTGAAATAATACTTAGAACAAAATAAAACAAAACCAATCACCAAAAATCTTCATGCTAATCGTACATAATATTGTGAAACTTTGAAAATATGAAGCGTCATCATGCAAAATCATGTAATAATAAATTGCAAATGTTATCTCTACACTATTAATCGTTTATATTAACATATATTGCTATTTTTACACAAATCTACATTTAACGGTTTGAACTTTGTCGACTTTTCCAGTATTTGATACCTATCAATAACACTATCAAATGGTGCAATAATATGGGAGGGGAAAGAAGCTCCCCTCTTCTACTCTTGAATTAAAAATAGCTAACGTTTGCAATTCACAGACGACAGAAATAAAACTTAATAAATATTTTTGAGCGTAAGAGTTTTAAGACTTTTTAAAATCTATTTAGTAATCACTGGGGCCCATTTAGGTACCGATATACCAAACTTGAGCTCTAATATAATAAATCGTACGAAGTATAATCGTTAGGCTCACCCAGAAAAGGGGTACAGTGCCATCTTGTTGTGGCGCTGACAATCACTTTCGTAGTTCATTTTCATTCCACCGAGTTTCAAATCAAGAGTCTAAAGCATTCAAAAACCTTAAGCATTGGATTTCTACTGCTTCACTTGTCTAATAGCGGACCTTCCTCACTGAATCAGTCGTGACTTTGTGGGGCCCTGGGCTAAAACTACTTGGGGAGCCCTTTTTTCTATGTTGATTATATTATTAATTATATTATATTATTTATTATTATCAGTGTAGTTATCAGAAAAAAAACTTGGCTAATTACGAGTCGACTCTTGTTATTTTAAACAGGGGCTGGGGGCCCCCTGTATCCAACCGCAACTTGCGTCATCGGCTGGCAACGCCCTTGATAGTGTTTTTTTTTTTCAAAAAAAATATTCGATTTCTCTCCGGTTAGGCATTTTCATATACTAATACAGTAACACAGTTTTAAGTTTTTTTTTGTTTATAAAATCGCATAGGAATTGTCAGGAATAGCAACATATCATGATGTTCATATATTGATTTATTATATCAACGCCGGTAAGCGAAGTTGTGGTAACTCGAAAAAATATGAATTTAAGTTGTGTACCTACATAAAATCAATTACATTAATCATAGAAAGGTTTCATGAATTAAATATAATACTTTTTAATTTATAATTCAATGTTTTACAAAATAATGTACCTACTAGTTAATTTTCTAATGTAAATTAAGGAATTAAAAAAATGGTGTTGGCTCTGGTGTAACTGTAAAGTTGCAATTTTCGAGATAGTTACGTCAAGTTCGATTTCCTGCGTCGAATTATGTATGTACCTACCTCTATTTGTATGTATGTATGTCGGTATATACGTAGTTATTTTATTTTTTAAATTATTGATTCACAGTTTTTTGTTATTATTTTTTTATTTTTTTAAGGATAGTCGATGTTACATCACAAAATCGCGATTCCAGCATTCAAATGTTACCGACTCTAGAGTTAATGTAACTTCGCTCGCGAACTTGCTTATTATACAACAGTAAAGGGTAATTTCTGATATTCCTGCTAAGCTACATGTAAACAGTTAGATTATATTACAATAGTAGGTATGATAGTCGGTCTGTTATAATGAGCGGTTATTTCATAATAGTATGACATACCTACCGTCAACCAGTGTAGAGCCATTATTAGACGATCGCTATAGGCGCCACGTGGCAATTTGCCTAAAAAGCCAAATAAGATAAACAACTTTCAGAAACAAAATTATTATAGAACTTTTAGAATTTACAGACCAATAATTTTGACAAAAAGGCTTGTTTTAATTTATGAGATAACATTATTTGTAAAATGACTGTATGTTATACTGTTGGCACGACAAAAAAATAAAATGAAAACGTCAGTTGGTACTAGTTTTCATTGAAAAATGCCTTTTTGTCAAAATTATTGATCTGTAAATTCTAAAAGTTCTATAGTAATTTTGTTTCTGAAAGTTGTTTGTCTTATTTGGCTTTTTAGGCAACTTGCCACGTGGCGCCTATATCGATCGTCTTCTAACTGCTCTACACCGGTCGACATTAGGTATGTCATACTATTATGAAATAACCGGTCATTATAGCAGACTGACTATCACACCTACTATTTTTTTTAATAATAATAAACTTTATTCTCTCATCGCAAAGCTTTCTTATTTTGAGAGTGAGAGTCTGGAGTCCGTACTAGGGTAACCTGTATGACAGATCTCCAGGCCCTCGTCCTGGGAAGGTAGTGTTTGTTAGAACTATATTAGGTATTGCTTAATTTACTATTGTAATATAACCTAACAGGCGGTAGAACCAACGTAGTTCAACCGGGGAAGTACCATCGCCATACCTATTTCTAGCGTGAAGCAGTTCCTGCGTTTCGGTGGAAGGGTGTGGTTGCCTTTTATGTGAGGCGACCATCTCAGTCCTCGGGAGTAGCGACGCGTCTAAGGTCGACTTCATATAGAACCCCTGTTCTATATGAAGTTGCTTACAAATGTCCATGTGCGGCAGTAACCACTTACCATCAGGTAGGCTGTTTGCTCGTTTGCTACTTCATATTTATAAATAAAAAATAGCTTTTGATAAAATAGATGCATTTAAAGATGGTACATTTTTGAAAAAGTGAAACCACAGTATGCTTCTACCACAATGTATCCAATTATCCGGCGTCTCCATGAAATACATATATATATATATATGCGATAATGTTTAATATTTAAGTGCTTACTGTTACAGAAATTTAGTGTTTGTGTGCACGACCCGCGTGGCGGATCGGTCGTCAAACCAGTCTTACACACCGTGAGTTCCAGGTTTGATCTCCGGTCTCCGGTTCTCCGGTCAGACGGATATTTAAAAGATGAATTTAGATTTCTGTTCTGTTTCCATGGTACCCAGAAAACAGGAAAAAAATTAGTATGTCATGAGTGTAGAAGGCATAACTTTTTGTGTATGGCTGTGTAATGTAGAAAAGAATATAGTTATATTTATTTAATAGTTTTGATTCTACAGTTTACATGAGTACGAAGGCCTATTAGGATATATCTTGTTCTAGATACATGTAATGTGTTAAAAACGACGCCATACTTTGGGTTGGAAATTGTAAAGTGGTGTTTTAGCTGAGGTTGCAAGTTAAATTACATTGTATTTTCTCGAGGTTAAAGTTTAGAATTGCCTACAGTATCGGGAAAGATGGATTAATTTGGTGGTAAAATGTTTTGATATGAGCTTTTGATATTAATGACCTATTTAAAGTTATAATTAGTGATGTGGATTAAAGTTGTATTGATCACATAGTAGATTAGGTTTATGGTTTTGTACATATGTTACAAACTGCATTATTAAATTACAATGTAAATATTATAGTAATATCAAATGATAATGATATTTGATATTACTATAATAATATAATATTAAAGTAATATCAAAAGAGGCAAATATAGCATTTCTAATCAGTGGCAAATAAACTTTGTCTTATATAACGTTGGCCACAAATGCGTTGCTGACCCTGAGGACTGAGTTAAAATGTCTTGGATATGTATATCTTCCTTGTCACGAAGTTTAAACCAACAGTTGTTTGAGTCGTCTCGACTTAGACTTCAGAAATATAAACGTATCTGTGACTGAAATGAAATATGACTTCTGTCTTACTCGGTGTCGAATACAGATATTCTTCCAATCGATTCAAAGGCCCTTGTGAAGTTGTGACCAGTAGTCATCTATTTACCAGGTGGTAGAACCAATGTAGTTCGACCGGGGAAGTACCACCGCCACACCTATTTGTAGCGTGAAGCAGGTCTTGCGTTTCGGTGGAAGGGTGTGGTTGCCGGCTCAGTTTTATATGAGGCGACCATCTCAGTCCTCGGGAGTAGCAAGGCATCTGTGTTCGACTTCAGATAGAACCCCTGTTCTATATGAGGTTGCTTACAAATGTCCTTGGGCGGCAGAAACCACTTACCATCAGGTGGGCTGCTTTCTCGTTTGCTACTTCATATTTATAAAAAAAAAGTATTGTTTTCAGGGAACGTAATAAACTCGTGCTGAGGGTACAGATAATGACGGATCCATTGAGACTCGATTTCAGTTATTTACGGGGTCGAATGGGATAGACTAGTTCGAGCCTGTTGAGGCGAATGTAAAATAGTTTCAACGCCTGACAAGTTCCAAACGGTTCATACCAGGGTATTAGGAGTTCTACAATTAAGTGCGAAGCAATTCTTGCGTAATGATGGAAAGGTGTTGGGGGGAAACATGTTACACATGAGAAAACCATCTTGCTCGTAGTCTTTAATACCAGAATGTACTTAGAATGTTACCAATTTTATAGTTTTTTATAGATGTAATTCTAATTCAATTAATTTGAGTTGGACTGCATGCTCAGATTATAATTTTTTTCCAGGCGGTAGAACCAATGTAGTTCGACCGAGAAAATACCACCGCCACGCCTATTTCTAGCGTGAAGCAGTTCGTGGGTTTCGGTGGATGGTTACCGGCTCACTTATATATCAGGTGAACGTCTTAATCCTCGGGAATGGCAACACATCTGTGATCGACTTCACATAGAAACCCTGTTTTATATGAAGTTGCTCACAGGTGTCCATGGGTGACAGTAACCACTTACCATCATGTGACCTGCTTGCTCGTATGCCACTTTATATTTATAAAAAAAAAATCTAGCAGGTGGAGACCAGGAGGACTGCTTCTTAGCTACTTCTCTGTTATAAAAAGACTCAACTAAATATCACTTAAAAACTTCAATGATTTTTTTCTTAAATTCGGATTTGCAGACTTCCTCATACTTTGGATTCCACCAGCGTCTAAAGTTAGTCACAACTGTCTGGTTTTTGGCATCAGCGTGTAATCTCTTACACAGAACGCATATATCCGCTTCTTTTGGAGCTCCCTTGTATATGTAATGATTGTGCCACCTGTAGCAAAAATATGCTGATTTAAACTATTTGAAAATAAAATCTAACAATTCAACAAAATAAATATATTAAAAATTGTGTTTGTAAGATGTGGCCACTCCCTCCATCAATGGATCTGTAAGCAACTTCACATAGAATAAGGATTTATCTCAATTTATCGATATTTCAAATTATTAATATTATTACATATTTTGTATATTAGCATTAATTTGCCAATTATATTTTGTACTAATTTAGTGCATTTTTTTAATTTTTGGACTGCGGCTAATGGGTTAAAAAATATGATCATATATTTATTACGTGAATTTTCACAGTCGTATCCATACTTCATTACATAGTATAAAACAAAGTCGCCTCATTTCCCTTTGTATGTTTAAATCTTTAAAACTACGCAACGGATTTTGATGCGGTTTTTTTTAATAGATAGAATGATTCAAGAGGAAGGTTTATATGTATGATAACATCCATTAAATAAAAAGCGTTTTACGTGGCAGTCGAATTTGCAAAATAAGTCGGAGAAAAATCGGTCAAATGAGG